>JADBJO010012658.1:0-17500 GCA_016801955.1 Conus betulinus | reverse complement strand
GTGTGTGTGTGTGTGTGTGTGTGTGTGTGCCTGCTGCGTGCGTGCGTGCGTGCGTGCGTGCGCGTGTGCGCGTGCGTGCGTGCGTGTGTGTGTGTGCGTGCGTGCGTGCGTGTGTGTGTGTGTGTTGTGTGTGTGTGTGTGTGTGTGTGTGTGTGTGTTTCTTGCTCACTAGTTTAGTTTTGTGTTTATTTGTTTCACAGGAAGAGATTTTATTTATCAATTCGTTCATTTTGTATGTATTTATTTCTTCCACGGAGATATTGGATTGAGATTATAGTAGAGCCATCAAACCTAAGCACAAATTCTTCTACGAAAAGGGTTGTAAACAATTGTTGATTTAGGTAATTCACTGCTGTGTAGTAATTACAAAGCGCTGTGTAACAATTACAAAGCACGATAATACGAGTTTCTCAAAAGCGATTCAAAATTCATGAAATGTCATACATAATAATTATGCATGTCATGGAAGGGACGAATTTCCAGTGACACTTTTCGCCATATTTTTGAAGGCCAAGGGCAAGCTATCTCCAGTGTTACAATAAACACAGCAGACCCACATCGTCAGGAACACACATCGTCAGGAACCTGTACAGTTGTGGTCGACTGGCATCAGCTGACAGGGCCCAGACGCTTGTCAGAGGGAAGTTTCACTCTGAAGACTTCAGGCTAGCGAGCTTTCCCTAGCATTTGAACGATCCAGTCACTGAGTCTGCTTTTTGCCGGTTAGAACCCAGCCTATCCTCGATGCAAACAAGATAAACATTGTCTTCAAAGACTACAGGTCAGGAAGGCAGCGGATGATGTGATTATTGTTTTATTAGCAAGAGGCCTTGTTGAACGAGTTGTTGATCCCAAAACGCAGTCTGTATGGAGGCCTGTATGACACGCCAGACAATGTCCTAGTTTAGAGGCCCCCTTTTTCACGGCGTCAATGATCACGAAACGAATGACATTCTTATGAGAGTCGCACTGATTATCACTCCCCGCAGGAAAAATTCTACGGCTCGCCCGTCTTCAAACGTGATTTCTCTCCGGTGTGATTTCTTTCCGTCAAAGATCAAAATGAATGTTAATAGAGAACACCTTGATGTAATTATTATGTGAATGCCAAATAATCACACAGACTGACATGGAAAGAAGCTGTCTTTTAAAGGGAAATTAATCATTATCTTGTAAAGTATTGAATAGGGACCTTCTGTTAAAAACCCAAGTCGATAACTTCCCTCGGTAGCGCGCGCGCGCGCGCGCGTGCGTGCGTGCGTGCGTGTGTGTGTGTGTGTGTGTGTGTGTGTGTGTGTGTGTGTGTGCGCACGCGCGCGCGCGCGCGTGTCGCATTCCTTCGGGCACTGTAGTGTTTATAGCGTATGACACCGTCAGTTCCAGTAGCTCTGTTCGCTGGCAGGTAGTCGGCTCCATTGTGGTACAGTAGCAGGCCCATTGTCTGTGGAGTTGACAGGCAGGCTGATCGTTGGTTGGGGGTCGGTTCCCAAACCAAAGTCTTTAGTGTGATCAGTCCATTTGTCACAGGCGGGAGATGCTCCGAGGTTTCCGTCAGTCCTGGGGGAGTGTTCTGTTGGCCTGGGGGCTGTCTTCAAGGTCGTCAGGTGACTTGACTTCAGCGTCGCCAGGTGACTTGTCTTCAGGGTCGCCAGGTGACTTGTCTTCAGGGTCGCCAGGTGATTTGTCTTCAGGGTCGCCAGGTGAATTATCTAAAGGGTCGCCAGGTGATTTGTCTTCAGGGGTCGCCAGGTGACTTATCTTCAGGGTCACCATGTGATTTGTCTGAGGATCGCCAGGTGATTTGTCTAAAGGGTCGCCAGGTGATTTGACTTAAGGGTCGCGAGGTGACTTGTCTTCAGGGTCGCCAGGTGATTTGTCTTCAGGGTCGCCAGGTGTCTTGTCTTCAGGGTCGTCAGGTGACTTGTCTTCAGGGTCGCCAGGTGACTTGTCTTCAGGGTCGCCAGGTGACTTGTCTTCAGGGTCGCCAGGTGATTTGTCTTCATGGTCGCCAGGTGACTTGTCTTGAGGGCCACCAGGTGACTTGTCTTTGGGGTCGCCAGGCGAGTTTTCTTCAGGCCTAAGGCGGTTGTCCAAGCGCACGCAGCACAGGCCAAAAGGTCATCTAGCATGGTTTTTAACAGAAGCCCCCTGATCAAAATTTAAATAACCTCCCTTTGAAAGACACCTCTCCCTCCCTCCCTCCCTCCCTCCCTCCCTCTCTCTCTCTCTCTCTCTCTCTCTCTCTCTCTCTCTCTCTCTCTCTGTCAAATATTAAGGTCAGATTTGTTTAAAGTTCAATGTGTCAACACAAGATCTTTATCTGGCGTTTATGTAGAAAATGACGGTGCATTACTAATCAATTTACTTTGATCCTGCCCGGACTGACTGAAAATACAAATGATAGAAATCATTCGTGAAGGCAAATGACCGCTAGTTCTTTCTGCGCGAAGTGATTCTGACGTGCTACACCTGTACCACATCGTCTCCATGTGTGCCCCATCATCTGCTCCTTCTTGGACGCGTCACAGCACGGCCAAGGTAGAACCTGCACAGCACGGCCAAGGTAGAACCCTGCCCACGGCACAAGTGGAGAGAGAGAGAGAGAGAGAGAGAGAGAGAGAGAGAGAGAGAGAGAGAGAGAGAGAGAGAGAGAGATCTTTGCTGGTTATGTAATGCTCTAATTAATTGTTCACCAGCACAGCAAGAAGAGTAATGTCCACTGGTTTGCTTACTGTTGGGGAATGTTCGTTCACCCCCACCGACCCTCTTGTGTTGCAGGACGGCTCAGAGTGGATAGAGAACTGTGAGCGGTGCAGGTGCGTGGACGGCTTCAGCAGTTGTCTCCCTTTCTGTGAGGAAATCACTGAAGAAACCTGTGATCCCGTAAGTGCTTGCTTGTTCTTCTGCCTTTCAGTTCATTTGGGGGGCGGAGCGGAGGTGGGTGAGGGGAGGTTGGGGGGGGGGGGGGGAGATGTACTCTAAGGTGGGGGTAGGGAAGGTAGGGGGGTACTCTCTTTCTCTGCCTCTCTCTCTCTCTCTCTCTCTCTCTCTCTCTCTCTCTCTCTCTCTCTCTCTCTCTCTCTCTCTCTCTCTGTACGTATTGTAAAACCTGAAGACGATACTGTTCTTCAAATACACTGGCAAATGATATTCTCTTCCGTCTTCTCAGGTCTTTACAGAAGTGATGGGAGAAGAGAAAACAGAAATGGCATATTTTCAAAGCGTGATCGCCGCACCCGCTTTCCGGGGCACGGGCTACGTCATGATGTTTTACATCATCAGTTGTGTGTGTGTGTGTGTGTGTGTGTTCGTTGTCTTTAGCTGATTGTTTCTCTGTTTTGAATCTACACATGGGTGTACTGTGGCAGTGCGTGGTGGTGACCATGGGTTACTTTCTGTAAACTGTAAACTAATTACAACAAATATGAAACATCTCATCTCAGAGTTCGTTGAGTGGCATTAAAATCTAATGCAGTAGTGTTCATGAGTCTCTGTGTGTATGTGTGTGTGTGTGTGTGTGTGTGTGTGTGTGTGTGTGTGTGTGTGTGTGTGTGTGTGTGTGCGTGCGTGCGTGCGTGCGTGCGTGTGTGTGCGCGTGAACTCTCCCACGCGTGCACGAGTATGCAATCGCATACGTGTTTTGCTCCCTGTGTGTGTATGGAAGAGGGTGAGAGAGATGAATGTGGCAAGCAGGTACGTGTGCGTTTTTTGTCTTTTGTATGTGTTTCTGTGTGTGACTGTTTCTATGTATTCTGCTGTCTGTGTGTGTAATGGCTTGCAGTTGCGCGCGTGCGCGCGCGCGCACGTTCATGCATGTGTGTGTGTGTGTGTGTACGCGTGTGTGTGTGTACGCGCGCGCGCGCGCGTGTGTGTGTGTGTGTGTGGCAACAAATCTTTCAAATCTTTCAAATTTTCATTTTTGGATGGAACAGTAAAGAAACACTACATATGCCTTCTTATATCCGCAAGAAATAAATGTAAAAGGCAAAAAAAAGACGAAGTCAAAGGTAATGGAAACACAGACAAGCAAGATGGTAGTTACGAAATAACGGGAAAGAGAGAGAAGTGAGGGAAAGAGATGTGAAAAAGAAATTCAGCACAGAAAGAAGAAAAGAAATGACGTACAATACGCATGTTGCCACAGGCAATATCCACAAGGGCACATCATTTCGCTTCTATCTCCATGGCCCTCAAGACACACAGGAACAATCTTCTTGCGGGGGGGGGGGGGGGGGGGGGGGGGGGGGGCTGATCAGCCGTTTAATTTTTTTTTTTCCAGACTGCTTTTGTTCTATATAATCATCAATGCTGTTGGAAGCCTGACCAATAATACATTTCCACCAAAGTACTTTAAACTACATTTGTAAAGGTTGTTTCTTAGTCTTGGAAACAGTAATAAACGACTGCAGCTACGGTGATCAGCTTTAAATGTGTCTCTAGTCTTTTAGGAGCGTATCCATTCATAATATCAGGCATGTGGACTGCCTTCTTCAAAAGAAATTTGTCTCGGAAAGTTTGCGTATTTAGTTTATCATACACTTCAGAATCGAGGGCGTTTGATCTCAATGTCCCTAATTTTATTGCTCTTTTGTAAACGGGACTTCAGTGTCGGCCTTTTTCGTCGTCTGGATGCATACATGGAGATGCTTTTGTTTGTGCTCAAAGATATACGATTTAGTTAGGTATAGACAAGCTATCTAAATCATGTGAACGAAGAGATGTATTATCTGCGTTGCATTTGGCCAAAACAAGGTGAGTTACTGGTAAAGACAGGAGAAAAAAGAGGGACTAATTCGGATATAGATCCTTGTGGTACTCTACGTTTATCAAAGAAATCCTTGTGGTTGTTACGATCTACTGTTTTCCTCAAACAGAAATCTGTCGTTGCGTTTGTTAACGATGATTGACTGTTTCCTGTTAAAATGGAAAAAAAAGATGTGTGTGTACGTAATAATGTATGTGTGTGTGTGTGTGTGTGTGTGTGTGTGTGTGTGTGTGTGTGTGTGTGTGTGTGTGTGAGAGAGAGAGAGAGAGAGAGAGAGAGGAGAGGGATGAGAGAGAGAGAGGGGTGGGGGTGGGGGGGGAGAGGGACGGGGGGAGATGAACGCTGGAGGAGGGGGAGTATAGTGGGGGTATGACACCCTGCATGTGTCGCTGAGCTAAGCATCATGAAAATGTCTCTGGGGGGCAGAGAACCAGTGTGATCATCCAGGACCCGGAGCAGCCGTGCTGCCAGAAGTGTGTGCAGACCAAGACGACCTGCCGGCCCGTGGTGGAGGAGGTGGTTCGCCTCAACTTCACCGACCCCATGCAGGGCCTGTGTGTGTGTCCGAGGAACTGGACGTCAAGAGATGTGAGGGGGCCTGCGACGACAGCTTCATGACCATGAAGTACCTGTGAGTGAAGGGGGGGGGGGGGGGATGGGGGGGGGAGAGAGAGAGAGGGAGGGAGAGAGAGAGAGAGAGAGAGAGAGGAGGAGAGAAGAGGGAGGGAGAGAGAGGGAGATACAGAGAGAGGGAGGGAGGGAGAGACAGACGGACAGACATACAGACAGAGAGACAGAGAGAGAGAGGGAGATAGAGAGAGACAGACAGACAGACAGTCAGTCGGACGTACAGACAGACAGTCAGACAGACAGAGGGAGAGGGAGGGAGGGAGACAGACAGACAGACGGACAAACAGACAGACAGAGAGAGAAAGAGAGAAAGAGAGAAAGAGAGAGGAGAGAGAGAGAGAGAGGAGAGAGAGAGAGAGAGAGAGAGAGAGAGAAAGTTTGAAGAAATAGAAGAAAAAGAGAGAGAGAGGTGGGAATAGGGGTGGGAACAGACCGAGTGTGTGTGTGTGTGTGTTTGAAAAAAGGGGAGGGAGCGTGTGGGATGAGACAGACAGACAGACAGACAGACCGACAGGCAGGCAGGCAGGCAGGCAGGCGGACAGACAGACAAACAGATAGGCCGGGCGGCAGGCATGCAGACAGACAGTCAGACAGACAGACAGAGACAGAGAGGGAAAAGGAAGAAGAAGAAGAGAGAGAGAGAGAGAGAGAGAGAGAGAGAGATGGGGATAGCGGTGGGAACAGAGAGTGTGTGTGTGTGTGTGTTTGAAAAAGGGGGAGGGAAACATGGATGTTGAGAGAGAGAGAGAGTGAGAGAGAGAGAATGTATCTTTGTACACGCTTGCTCGCATTTTTACTTGTGTAAACTGCATGTTCACGTGCTTCGGTGCACATGCTCTCTCTCTGTCTGTCTCTCTCCGTCTGTCGGTCTGTTTGTTTGTCTGTCTCGTAATAGTGTTTGTTTATGTATGCATGTGTGTGTATCTTTTATTAAGTGCGTGTATATATATATATATATATATATATGTGTGTGTGTGTGTGTGTGTGTGTGTTGTGTGTGTGTGTGTGTGTGTGTGTGCATGTACGCGTGCGAATGTGTGTGTGTGAGGGGGGGGGGCGTATATGTGTATGTGGAGTTTATGTTTTGGTTTGTTGTTTTTAAAACTATCTTGTCTTCACTTTATTTTGGATCATTGTCCAATGTTAATCAAATGAATTGAAAAAAATGTGGAATGTAAATGAAAGTGAATGACTCCTGATAATATCCTCTCTTTTTCGACGGCTCATGCTATTTCATTTCAATCGATTATATTCTGTGCTGTTCTCCTCTGTTGTAGTCGGTTCTGTTCATTGCATTTCCATTTCATTTGTAATTCTGATATGGTGGTTTCCTGATCTATTCTTATCCCTTCCATTTTCCCTACCATTCCGTTTCCTTTCGTTCCGTTCCATTTTATTCCGTTCTGCTGCATTCTACCAACCTCTGTGCTTTCTCTTCTGCTCCCAGGAAGAAAGACCAGCAATTCCTTCGCCCTGATCCGGGACCGAGGAAGTTGTCAGTGCTGCCAGCCGTCCATCTTGGAAAAGGAAGTGACGTTCCGCTGCGGCGACAATGGTGTGGAAGAGAAGAGAGTGCCCGTTCCTTACATCTCCGCGTGCTCGTGCCAGGCCTGCCTCTCAGGTAGTGATGACGAGAGTGACATTGGTGGAGATCATGATGACATTGCTTACGATGATATGGTCGATGGTGATGATAATGATAGCCAGGACATACCATCTGACATCAGTGTGATAGCGCGACAGGATTAACGTTTTAACTGCCATAAACCATTACTTTTTTATAGGTTGCGGTGATAATTTATAAATGATAACAATGATGATATTTGTGGATTGATGATGTTGTGGTATCTTAAAAAAGAAGACACAAGTGCCTTAGGAATGTATAGTGTCACACAATATAGTATAGCATAGCGTAATGGGGGGTCATGTATACCACAGTATAGTATGGTGCACTGTGGTACAGTAAAGTACAGTGTAGCACTTTTTAACTCAATACTGTGACAATGCAGTACAGCACAATACCCCTACAGTACAGCACAGTTCAATACAGAACAATTCACTGCTTATAGTAGGTATTGCCTTTTAAGACTCGATGTAGAGGACATTGAATGCAAGTATGTTGAAAATTAAAAGAACGTACTGAATATTTTGAGTTCGCTTCCACGTTTGTCAGTGGGATCGAATGTTTACAGTGCGTAGTCCCTAAAACTAATGGTGAAAAATATTGGATTTAAGGTCACAGGTTTTCTCCATTCTTAATAGGCGTATGAGATCTCTCTCGGCCTTTTTTCTTCAAGAAATTATGATTCGTTAAAGAAAAATCAAGCAGTGTAAGTACTCTGAAAACAAAGGTGAAATAGACAGAAAATAGCCTTTTAAAAGGATAAACCGAAATAAATAAATGAGAAAAAGAAAATAATACAAATAACATCTGAAAGACATAAAGATCGTAAAGGAAAAAAATTAACAGGGAAACATTTAACATTTGTAAGTAGAATAATAGAAACAGGAATTGTAACAATAAACCAAAATACATCTTAACTGTACTGAGAATAAAAATCTCTCTCTCTCTCTCTCTCTCTCTCTCTCTCTCTCTCTCTCTCTCTCTCTCTCTCTCTCTCTCTCTCAGAGAACACCATAAAAAAGGCCCCTGCCCCCTAAAACAACACACACACACACACACACACACACACACACACACACACACACACACACACACACACACACGTCACACACACACACACACACACACACACACACACTCACAAAAACCACGCTTCCCATTCCCCCCCTACTCACGTGTATGCGAGCACGCACATAAATTCACTCACTGACAAAGAAATAAAACCAAAAATCTCTCTCTCTCTCTCTCTCTCGCTCTCGCACACACAACACACACACACACACACACACACACACACACACACACACACACACACACACACACACACACACACACACACACACACACACACACACACAAACCGCTCCCCCTCCCTACACGCACTCAAAAACTTATCCACACAAAAAAAATGCATAGACGTACGCAGAACATGCACTCACCTATAAACAAAACCAAACTCTCTCTCTCTCTCTCTCTCTCTCTCTCTCTCTCTCTCTCTCTCTCTCTCTCTCTCTCTCTCTCTCTAGCGCGCGCACAACCTATGCAAGAATTTCGTAAATGGAATAATGCGACCTAGTAGTACACGTGAGAGTCGGACAGCTATGTCATGTAACAAATTCTTTGCTCTACGTGTACATCACACCACTAAACCAAAAAAAGAAACAAACAAAAAAGAAATCCGTTAGAAATATCTGCCAAGTGGATGAGACTTGATCAGATTTACGGCCATGCACACACACACACATACACACACACACACACACACACACACACACACACACACACACACACACACACACACACACACACACACACACACACACACGGGAGCCGGATTAGCTCAGTTGGTAGAGCGCCTGACTCGTAATCTTGGTGATCCTGGGGTTGCGGGTTCGAACCTCCGCCGGGGGCGTTTCGGTACAGGGGGATTTTTCCCTCGGAGTTAACATTGGTTCTGACTCCATATCCCATACAGTCCTTCGAATGAGACTATAAACCGAGGTTCCGTGTGTGAACGCACGCATAACATATTGCACACACGTAAAATCCCATCACCAACATTCGGAAGAGTAGGCCAGTTTGGCCGTTGGTATGGATGACACGTTACACATAGCATGCACTCTGAGTGAGAAACGGAAAGAATGAAGAAAGTAAGGAAAATGAGTGATCGATATTGAACGATACTGACTGGATGACACGGGAAACGACTGAATGAAGCGCCAGCTGGCAGCTCTTCAGTCGGCACTACCCAGGTAGGCAGCCCCGTTGTGTAAACGAGCGTTGATTGTAAAGCGCTTAGAGCTTGGTCTCTAGCCGAAAATAGGCGCTATATAAGTATTCATTATTATCATTATTATATTACACACACACACACACACACACACACACACACACACACACAACACACACACACATCTCACTCTCTCATCCATTGCCTATTGAAACAGACTCATTGTAGGGCCCATTGTCAAAACGTGTGTTTGTTTGACAGAGGAGCAACCAGAAAACCAGAGTCAGTCGAGAATGGCAAGGACCCGGAAGTTTTTTGGTGACATTGTCATTCCGTGTGTTTGTTTGACAGAGGAGTAACCAGAAACCAGAGACAATCGAGAATGGCGAGGACCCGGAAGTCTTGGTGACATACAATGGCAACACAGGAACGTCAACTCTGTAACCTGAGGCAGCAAGGACATTAACTCATGTGATGATGAGAATTTCACGTGCTGTGTGGTCTGCAGGACTGGATAAAAAACGTCATCACGAGGCAGATCTCTGCGATGCATTGTGCACGGACAGATTGTGTATTGCTGTCCACGCCATTCAATTTTGTGATCATGTCTGCTTCTTGAAATAAAAAGTTACAGAATGTATACTTCGTGTCACTCTGTGTGTGTGTGTGTGTGTGTGTGTACGGACAGCTACGGAGAGATGGGAGGAAACGGGTGGTAGGGTAGGGAAGACTTGGGACTGGTCAGTAAGTGAAAGGTGGCGGACAGATCGTAAGTATCTTTGTGTCGCTGCACGTGCACACGGGTAGCCAGGTTACAATTCATGTACAGAGGGTGGCTTCCATGGAGGAACAGTCTGGTGGTTGCCTTGTTTCTCTCTCTCTCTCTCTCTCTCTCTCTCTCTCTCTCTCTCTCTCTCTCTCTCATTGAAACGTTTAATTCGTTCTATCCTATCACATGCCCATAGCATCCCATGCTCTACGTAGATAGAGTTCAATCGTATGCCATCGTAGCGCTGTCTTCTTACGAACATTCCCACTTTTTTTTTAAATGCAAAGAACAGATATCTCAAGAGAGATGTTGATGGGAAATGTCTTTTGGTCGACAGACGGTTATGCCAACTGGACAGTCGCTAGGATGTGTCCTCGTGTGGGAGTGGAGACCTCTCTTTGAGACACACAGTCGGTCACAGATGGTCAGCCAGGTGGGGCGCTGCCCCTTCTTGTTCCTCTTGTCCTGAATGGCAGCCACTCTGTTCAACTGAAGTCACACACACACACACACACACACACACACACACACACACACACACACACACATGCACGCACACATAATATTGAAATTAGGTGACTGTTCAGATCCATCTCATTACAGGTCTTACCATATCTACTACCGTACCTAAACCTTCAGTAAACCGCTCTCAAAAACATACTCTTTATCATTTGGATCAATTTGATCTACATCATCTTTGCCACTCTCGTTTTACAGTGAATCAGCCTTGTCACTCAACTTCAATGACT
Organism: Conus betulinus; assembly: GCA_016801955.1. Lineage (NCBI taxonomy): Eukaryota > Metazoa > Mollusca > Gastropoda > Neogastropoda > Conidae > Conus > Conus betulinus. Next base: position 6,733 of record JADBJO010012658.1, on the reverse strand, counting down.
CTAGTTGACAAATGGCAGACAAATGTCAACAATCATGAAATAACTGGAGTCCCTCCCAAAGACGTCGCCAACGCTTTGATGTTATACACATTACATGTTTTCCTCTCAGAAAACGCACAGTTTGTGCCATGTATGATAACACATGAGAACTGATGATATCATTTTTTGTGGGAGGAAAGAGCTGTAATGATAATGGATCAATCTTCATCTCTAATCTACCGCGTGCGCTATACCTTAAGATTCCTTTCTAGGATCTTTGTTGGTTTCTGTGTCTGTCAAAATCATTCATTTTGATTGTAAACTCGCTTGACGTTATAGCCAGCAACGGCCTCCAAAGCGGAAAGGGAGTCTGAAAGAGGGAATCTGTTTGTTTTGATGTAGAGACCATTTCAAGGGCCAGGACCGAGGCTGCCAGCTCAGCACACGCGGACACATACAGAATACATTACTGCATACCCTGAGTCACGTGCAAACCATGCAAAATACTTAGACTTTTCAAACTGTCCAGTAATGAAGCTGGTCACATACGACTTATAAAGGTCTCAGTCAAATTATATCAAATAGTAGTTTATGATACTGGGGACGGAAGTTGTCATCGATTTTATACGTATGATACAACGTAAGCCAGAAGGCTTTCTGATGTGAAATTGTTCATAGACTAACTGCACGAAGGGCAGGGGTGGGAGGGCTTTCCATAGCCCGTGTGCATGTTGTGTGACCTGAGACCTTGTGTTTAATAACATTTAAATGTCAAATTACGTATCTCAGGAAGCGTCACGAGTGCACTTTTTATCACTATCTTGATGATAATGTAGATGATGATGATGATGAATACCATTATTTATTGTCATCAAAATCTTCATTTTCACCCTCATTATTGTTATTATTATCATTATCATTATTATTGAAAATAAGAACACATTCACCCCCTCCGAACTTTTCAAACTTTATGGAATGAAACTGGAAAGGGTTGTACATTGCTTTTCCTTCATTTTGATATATCTTTCTTCTGTTGATATATCTTCCTCTTTTCTTCGTGAGGGTGTGAGGAGTCAAATCGCTTCACACACACACACACACACACACACACACACACACAGAGTGAGTATGTATGTGTGTGTGTGTGTGTTCTACGATAGCTTAAACTTCGTTTGGTCTGTGCTGGAGCACACACACACACACACACACACACACACATCCTTGCGCTTGTGTATCAACCACACAAGGCAGCGCATTTGAAACAGGTCTTATGAGCGACGTTCTGAATTCATTGCAAGTCCCAGTCTTTTATCCGTGCTGCACGAGCTCAGTCGTCCCGCCTGCTGTATGCGCAACCAGTCCGCGCAGCTCAGGATGTGGATGCACCGAGGTCAGACCTTCATTCAGAAGAAGAACCGCCGCCACCTCGACAACAAAAACGAATAAGCTGATCGTCAGGGGTCTTCGCAGAAGTTTCATATTGTGGCGACATTGATGTTAGGCATTATCTACATTTACCCACGCGTACTTTCCCTGCTCCATGTTCCGAGAGGAAATTTTCTGAAACTTCAAATATCAACTTAGCGGTATTTCAACTCGGCCTGTGTTGCAAGTGATTTGACAGCTACGCCATTCTGTGATTGACAGTTATCTCATTCTGTGATTGACAGCTATCACATTCTGTGATTGATAGTGATCTCATTCTGTGGCTGACATGTCATTCTGTGGCTGACAGTTATCTCATTCTGTAATTGACAGCTATCTCATTCTGTGATTGATAGTTATCTCATTCTGTGGCTGACAGTTATTCTGTGATTGACAGTTATCTCATTTTGTGACTGACAGTTATCTCATCCTATGGCTGACAGTTATCTCAGTCTGTGATCGAGATAATCCAGAGTTCTGCATGGATTGTTGACACGAGAGGAAGCAGTGGGTCAGTTGTTGTTCGTGCGCGTGAGCGCGCACTAGCTCTCGCGCGCGCGTGCGTGCGAGCGTGTGTATACACATGTGTGTGTGTGTGTGTGCGTGCGTGCGTGCGCGCGTGCGTGCGTGTGTGTGTGTGTGTGTGCGCGCGCGCGCGCGCGCGCGTGTGTGTGTGTGTGTGTGTGTGTGTGTGCGCGCGCGCGAGCTTCTGTTTAATGTCGTGTCACACATACTTTTTTTTTTTGAGTGGTCCATTTGTTTACGAACAACATAACGGACATGAGAGAAAGAAAGTATTCTCTTGCTCTCGTTACAGTTCTTGCTATCGTAATATTCCCTCTAAAAAAAATTTTTCTCTAATTTTGTCTTTTCTTCTCACCAGCAATGAATTTCATCTCACGGTCTGGTGTTACTATTTCAGCAGGTTCTGAACTCTCGTTCGTTGCTGTTTGTCCTTCAGAGGCAAAGATGACGACGACTTTTGCTATCACAGGGTGGTGGTGTGTGTAGGAAGATGGCTGATAAGGCCGATTCTCGTGTTGAATAATCTGTTGCAGTATGGACAGGGCAGACTTGGAGATGAGCCAGGCTGAAAAGTGGTGCTTGCTCTGTTTTATTTATATTATCTATCTATCTATCTATTTATTTTTTGCTGAAACAGACGTCTCTTTCCTGTGCCCCAACTCGCCTCGTTCCAAAGTCCTTCACTCCGGATTTGATGATGGTGCGCCAGGTTGAGCGATCTTGCACAGCCTCTTCCCAGGAGGCAGGGGCGATGCTGCAGCCCTTCAGTGTGTGTTGTACAGACTGTTGTCACCATTGTCACACAGAACGTGAGTCACCAGGCAGGAATTCAGTTTGACTTCATTATTTTGTAAATAGCTCTCCTCCCTTGCAATCAAATTCATCTCAGACTCCGGTGTCACTCCCGTCTACAGTCTGTGTCACCGCTCTCACTGGCAGGATGATGATTCATCCTAGAGTGCGTCGTTATAACGTCCAGTGATTGGTGATCCCATCAGTAGTGCGGTGTGTTGCCACTACTCCCATCTTCCGATCTGCTGTAACCATCATCTCATGTTGCCAGGTCCACCTAACAATCCGTTGTAATCAATATCGCCAGCTGCTGCGAACACGTCATCAAGGTCTGTCGCCATTGTGTTTTACTGGCTCAGCATCAACTCCATCATCTTAGAGTGTGATGTTTTAATTCTCGTCAGCTCTCCGTTTCCTTTTCATGCCCGTTACAATAATTCTTACCCGTTTGAAATTCTATCTCACAGTCCGATATCAATGAACAGCTCCTTTTTCTTTTCTGTCTTTTTTCAAACCGCTAAAAGTTTCCTTCTCTAAGTCCATTGTAATAAGCTTTCTTTTCTTTTTCTTTTCTTTTTTTTTTTTTTTTTATTTATAGATTTTATTCCTTTTTAACCACTCGACAATTTTCTCGCTGTCTGAAGTAATAGTTGTTACCATTTACTAAGTCCATATCGCAGTCTGTCTCTCTCTCTCTCTCTCTCTCTCTCTCTCTCTCTCTCTCTCTCTCTCTCTCTCTCTCTCTCTCTCTCTCTCTCCCAGCATATATCAACTCCTGTTGTCATGATTTTTACCAACCAACTGCTCCATTGTTCCAGTCAGCAAAACCCATCTCGCAGTCTGTTATTATTTTAATCAGTCAGTACTTCCTTCTCATAGTCATTTTTTTTTTTTTGGCCAGCAGTCAAACCCATCTGACAGTCTACTATCATTCTCGCCATCAATCAGCTCTATCCTGGAATATTTCCCTCGAGCCCAAATTAAAGTGAAAAGAAGATTGGTTTAGTTCTGTAAATTTGGTTTTACTAATTTATCCACAGTCGGTCGACATTTGACCTGACTGGGTAGACGTGCAGGTGGAACCAGCAGCTGGTGAGACTAGCGCGACGTGCCGTTGGAGAATCCTTTGGCATGTTAACAAAAGAAAAACAAGTAGGATAACTCTTTGTGTCACGCGTACTTTGTAGAAGACTAATCAACATGATTTCACAATGTTATCAGAATACAGTCATCAAAACACACGCATGCATGCACACACACACACACACACACACCACACACACACACACACACACACACACACACACACACACACACTTGTAGAGGACCAGGTTACATGATTTTCACAATGTTATCAGAATATAGTCATCAAGCGCACGCGCGCGCACACACACACACACACACACACACACACACACACGCGCGCGCGCGGGTGGGGTTATGAAAGAGTTGATATCTACAATCGAGCACCATTCCATTGTTTTATGTTTAATATGGTTAATTTTGCGCAGCATGTGTGTTTACGCGGGTGAGAAAAGGAGACCATTTAAAAAACGCGGCGCGCGGGACGGTGCTTTTTATGTTTAGCCCCCCCCCCCCCACCAACCCATCGAAAGATAGCCCATGGTGGTACCGTTTCCCCTAACGGTTCCCTCGTTGCCCCCCTGTGTTTAACGGTTTCCCGACGGGACGCGCGCGCCGCGCGCGCGCGCGCGGGTGGGTAATGAACTCGAAAGATGCGGGCCCCCCCCGAAAGATTTGAAGGGACCAGCCCCCCCCCCCCCCCCCCCCCCCCCCCCCCCCCCCCCCCCCCCCCCCCCCCCCGCCACGCACATACCAGGAAGGGTGTCGCGGGGGGTGGGAGTGGGGATTAGGTTGGACAGGAAAGGGGCTGTTGGATAGTGTGGATGTGAGAAAAAAGATGAAGGGAAAGAGCAGACAGAAAAAAAACATCTCAAGTACTCGTAGTGAGTGAGGTGTGTGAGTGAGTGAGTGTGTGTGTGTGTGTGTGTGTGTGTGTGTGTGTGTGTATGGTACGCACGCACATGCGTGTGCCAGTGGACAACGATCCCTCGAAATGTACTCTGCCGATTTCACTATAAGTTTAGTAATCGATTCTTTCCTTGGTTTAAGGAAAACTGTTCATCCATCAAATGTAAAATTGTCAAGATAAGACAAATAGGTGAATGAAAAAAAGATTAATGGATCAATCTCTCAGTCGAGCAGTTTAATGATCAGTCATTGGATACTCCTACATTCACCTTTTAATGTAGTGTAATGTAATTAATGTAAAATCTGTTTGTGGTTTTTTCTTGCAACGATTTTAACAATTCGTATTGTTCTTGCCGGCGAAAAAGTAAAATGATGGCACTCAATTTATGAGCAGCCACTTGTCATGAACAAAAAGCTCGCTAACCGTAAGATCGCTTCTGGCAAGATTTCCACCCCCTGACAGACATGGAAAAAAAATTCTCGAAATGTAGGAAAATATCTTTTCTTAATATTATGGCCACAATCATGTTTGACTTTAATAGTGTGTACTCGTCCATTTTTACATTTTCATTATGTCTTCAAAGATTGCCACCTCCCCCCTCTCTTGATATCTACTTCCATCTGTTCTTTCTCGTCATGTCTACTTCCATCTGTCCTTTCTCACGATGTCTGCTTCCATCTGTCCTTTCTCATGATGTCTACCTCCATCTGTCCTTTCTCACGATGTCTACTTCCGTCTGTCCTTTCTCACGATGTCTGCTTCCGTCTGTCCTTTCTCACGATGTCTACCTCACATCTGTCCTTTCTCACAATGTGTATTTCCATCTGTCCTTTCTCATGATATCTACCTCCATCTGTCTTTTCTCACGATGTCCACATCCATCTTTGCTTGTCATGGTGTCCTCATTGATCCTTTGTATGTTGCTTTTGTCTGTAAGAGGCACATTTGGAGGTACGTTTTTCTTTTCTTTCTTTCCTGTCTCATGATGTCGCCATCTATTTTTCCATGTTCATGATGACCACACCCGTCTTCCCTGTTGTCGTTTCCTTCTGGTTTTATCATCCATTTGTCTTTGTTTTTCTTTGTGTCCTTCTCGATCCTGTGTTTCTCCCGCATGACCTCATCTATCTTTCCTTTTCAGTGATGCCCTTATCCATTAAAAAAAACTGATGTTGCTGTTTGTCATTGCCCCTCATGATGTTGTCCTTTTGCTTCCTTGCAGTTTGGCGATTTCAGGGCTGTTCACTGTGCATACCTTGTTTGGATAGTTGCACGGTTCAGGCCTGTCCACTCGTTCTTATCTTTAAGTTGTTGAAATAGGTAAAGTGCTTAGAGCCTGGTCTCTGCCAAGGATAGGCAGTATATAAGTATTCATCATGATAATAATGACGTCGGCTGGGTTAAGGCTGTCTGCTTTTCACAGTTATTGAGATAAGAATAACCGTTCAGACTGCATGTTTTGTGGGCGGTGAAGGTGGAGGAGCATGCGAAAGGAGAACAGCACATCAAAACGGCCAGTGGAAATCCAGTTCCTCTGACGGTCGTAACTTCAAACTGCGAACATGATGCGTCACTCCTGGGCCTACCAGGAACCATGTGGTTTTAGGTGTAGGATATCCGTCATACCCGACATCATGCTATGTGTATGTAGGATATAATCCGTTCATATCTTTACCTTGTATTTTGGGGCGCAGAATATCCGTTCATATTTGGCACCGTGTTATTTCAGTGTAGGATACCCATTCACATTTGGCACCATGTTACTTAACTCCTTAAGATGTAGGCTACCCGTGTACACTTAGCACCATGTCTCTTTCGCCGTAAAATGTGTAACTGGCATCCAAGGTACTTTTGCCGTAAGATGGAAGATTCGTGCACTCCTTGAAAACACGTTACTTAATTCGTGATGTGTAGGATATTGGTGTGCATGTGGCATCTTACTGTTGCGCAAGGTGTAGGATACCCGGTGCACGCCTGGCTTTGTTACTTTCTCTGTAAGATGCTGGACACTGACTGCAC
>JADBJO010012657.1:0-56654 GCA_016801955.1 Conus betulinus | reverse complement strand
TTAAAGTCACATCACAAAGAGTATCGTTTTGCGAAGGTTGTTCATGGTTGCAGTATGGATTTTTGCGTGGCTGTCAGTGAAAATCTGAAAGTCGGCCATTTTGAAGGTCTACATCCGGATAACAAACTCTTCTGTTCGACAAAATGTAGCACTGTATTTCAACCATCAGCGCCGTTGCGAGCTGGCTTCGCACTCTGAAGTCATAACATTCTATTTAATGTGGGCTGTTTCTGCCAGGTGTCAAGATAACGGACTCTTTTTGTTGTTACATCGTAGTGGATGACCATTGTAAGACGTTCGTTGATAAAGGGGAAAATACTCTGTCGTACATTAGCAGTGTTGACGTTTTGCAGTCGTTGGGAGTTGTCTGGTGTCGACCAGTGATGCTGCATGAGTGCTTGTTAGACAAATTTGTACCCATTCGTGTGTCTTTTAGTTACATTTTTTTCCTTTCTGCTTGTGACAGCAGATGGCCATGGAGAATTCACCGTCTGCACATACAATCTATGGAATGTCATGTTCAGTTGGGAAATAAGAATGCGTCATATTGCAAGCACGGTACATCTTCTTCTTCCTAAAAAAAATGGTTCACTCAAAAAATGAGTAGGTCACCAACGCGCATGTTAAAAAAAAAAAGAGATGCGACTCAGCCTGTTGGCCCCAGGAGCAAAATTTGGCAACACAGGGGGTTGCATATGATATTTAAAAGGTTAAAAGCAATGGCCAGGTTAAGGCCTAGGTAACCATAAAATATATGGGGAAGTTGAAATAGAAAAGTCAATCAATATGCAGACCTCAAGATTGCCTTATCAATTCGATTTTAAAAAGAGACCGCATTTGTGGCAGTCTTGTGACTAGAATGTGATCAGTTTCAAAAGGGATTGACTGAGGGCGGAAAATGAAGCAAAATTTAGAGAGACAGGGTTAGTTACCGCCAAGGACATAGACAAACAAAGTACAGGAGAAGACAATGCATTTCGACCTCTGGGTCTTCTTCAGGCAAAACAAATAACATTTAGGACAGTGAAAACGAAGAACGAGAGAAACCACTTCTCATATTCAGCATATTTGAACAAATAACACCACACACACATGCACGCACACACACACACACACAGATCTAATGAATGGAGTAATTCAAGAAGTATTTTCATTTGATATCAGATAAATATGATCATTGTAACCATCATTCAAATCATATTGATTGTAGACAGCAGATGCCCCAGTTGATATTCTAAACTTGTAATAGACAACAAATATGTTAAAGCTGAGAATCGGCTTTCTGATCTTGGGAATGTTACAAATGGGGTCCCCCAAGGTAGTGTCCTGGGACCCACCCTGTTTATTTACTACATAAAAGATATGCCTGATGTAGTAGTCTTGTCAAACTATTTGCTGATGATACAGAAGTTTACACCCCCATAGAGTCAGTTCATAAATCCACTGAATTACAGAAGAGGTATTGATGAACTTGTTGCATGGACAAATGTCTGGCAGAATTAAATTCAACAATACGAAATGTAAAGTTCTTCATGCAGGTAAAAATATCTAGAACTTTTTGATCATTATATGGAAAGATGTATGCTTGAAAAGACTAATGCTAAAAAAGATCTAGGAGATATAATAGACCCTGATTTATCATTTGATAAACACAAAGCCATAATGAAACCACTAAAAGAGCAAATAGACTAGTAGGGATGGTAGAAGGCAATATTCAGTGCAAAGATAGTGAAGTAATGGTTCTATTATTTAAGATATTGGTCAGACCGGTTATTGAATATGGCAATGCTGTATGAACCACAAATTTGAAAAGCCACAGTAATCCCATTGAAGGTATTCAGAGAAGATTTACAAGAAAAAAGTAAGTGGTCTGCAGAAGTATTCATATGAACAAAGGCTTCAGATTTTAAGATTACCAAGTGTGGAATACAGGCACTTACGTGATGACATGATTGAAACTTACAAACTTACACATGGTTTTTATGACATTTAAATTAAAACCACTGGCACACTATTTCAGTTGAATACGGAATCTACAACTAGACGGCACCTGTTCAAGCTAACAAAAAAAAAATAACTAAAAACTTCAAAAGCAGCAAACTTTTTTCACTAACAGAATTGTTAATACTTGGAATAACTTGCCGTCAAATGTTGATGAAGCAGAAACTGATAACACTTTCAAAAACCGTCTGATAAACACTGGGTACACCGTATGTTTTAAACAAAATATTGACTTGCATTGATTCAAAATTCTCAAAACCATGCATGTGCTTTATAAAAGTGCAAGAAAAAGACCAAAAATTTTCTTGCAAAAACCCTATATATCTACATTTAGCAGGCTAAAGGCTGGAATTGCCAAAGATGCCACTGATATGATATGATATGATATAATATGACATGATATATCCCTGGCATGTGAGACTGGATTCTACTTACTATTAAAATTTCAGTGGAAAAAACTTTGATTTGTAACATACTTAGGAAGTGCTTCAAGCCACTGAGAGGGAGTAACAAAGCCACAGAATTGTACTTCTTTTCTTTCATTTCATACTTGGAAAACTAGCAGTGTATCCATGTATACTGTATACATCCGTTGTGGAAGGAGATAGCCAGCAGTGATCCAAAGGCTTGATGAACTCATCATACAAAGGCTTTGCTTGCTTACCACTGATGAGCTCATCATACAAAGGCTTTGCTTGCTTACCACTGATGAACTAATCATACAAAGGCTTTGCTTGCTTACCACTGATGAACTCATCATACAAAGGCTTTGCATGCTTACCACTGATGAACTGATCATACGAAGGCTTTGCTTGCTTACCACTGATGAACTCATCAAACAAAGGCTTTGCATGCTTGCCACTGATGAACTGATCATACAAAGGCTTTTGCATGCTTACCACTGATGAACTGATCGTACGAAGGCTTTGCATGCTTACCACTGATGAACTGATCATACGAAGGCTTTGCATGCTTACCACTGATGAACTCATCATATGAAGGCTTTGCTTGCTTACCACTGATGAGCTCATCATACAAAGGCTTTGCTTGCTTACCACTGATGAACTGATCATATGAAGGCTTTGCTTGCTTACCACTGATGAACTCATCATACAAAGGCTTTGCATGCTTACCAGCTAGCAAGTCTTATAGAGAGTACAGAAAGCTTACTGCAGTTTTCTCATGAACTAGCACCTTCAAAAGAACTTCATCTACTTATGGAAAGAAGCTCACTGTATGATTTTGTGTGTCTGTCCTTTAGTGTATAATCTGTCCTAGATGCCTATTGATTCATGAGCAAGACCTGATGCAGCATGGAGTCGAAGTTTTTTCTTCTACTCTCTGCCCTCAGATGCACCTGCAAGTTTGCCATTAGATATTGAACTTATTTTTCATGCATGCTTCATTTCCTTGCTTGAGCAGAGCCCAGATTCATTATTTTAATTTTTATACTAACACTGCTACTTTCATGATAGCATTGCCTTGGTGGGTTGAGTTGTCATGATGTCACAGACATCAGTGAGTGGGTGTTTGTGTAAGTGTGTGAGAGTGTGTGTGTGTGCGTGTGTGTGTGTGTGTGTGTGTGTGTGTGTGTGTGTGTGTGTGTGTGTGTTTTATGATGATGATTTTCAGATGTATTCATTTTTTCAAAGGCAATTCCTTCTACAGTATTGACATCCCATTTTGATCCCACTTTATTGCGACCCTACTTCTCTCTTTCATAAAATTTCAAGTTATGTAAGACAGAGTGGGTTTCTTTTTTTGTTGTTGTTGTTTTCTTTTTCCATAAAGGCAGCCCATTTTTAGGGGTCAAGAAAAAAATCATATTCATAGAAACATCATAGTTATGTGCAAGCAACAAATGAAACTTCCATATGCTTGGCTTGTAATTATTTGTCTTTTTTCAGTTGTACATGTATTTCATTGCTTCACTGTCTTGTCCTAAGTGGAAAATAGGCCTTATTTTGAATTTGGGTGTTGCTGTACATTGACTTTATTTTGACTGTCTAAACATGAACTGTGTCATAAGTTCCCCTGTGGGCATGTAGTGATGGATTTTAGCAAGCTGCCAGCTGCCTCCAGATCAGCCACCACCAGTCTGATCCCCCAGCCCATGAGTAGTAGAAAGAAACTTGTGGAGAGTGTGGCAGCAGAGTCCTCAGAAGAGAAGCCCCCTTCAAGCAAGTGTTTCGGCCCTTATCTCCTGACACTCTAGGGGGGGGGGTGGGGGCCACACCCGGTCCATGACTCCAGATGTCCCTCTGCTGCCCCTTTTTTTTTTTAACCCCATGGCTGGGATTCGAACCCATGACCCTCTGGACATGCTCTCCTGGTGTATCACCACTTTAGGATGTCTCCTGGTGTATTGCCACAGTGGAGTTGTCACCTGGTATGTTACCACACTGGAATTGTCTCCTGGTTGTCACAGTGCCTCTGTTGGACACCTTCAAAGGGAGACCGAACACACCCACTCATCAAAGTTGTCTCCCCTTTCTTCCCGCCTTTCCCTCTTTCCTGTGTCTCACCCTTTCCTCTTTTCTTCCCCCAACCCCCCCCCCCCCCCCCCCCCACACACACACACACACATACCATCCTCATACTTCTGCTCATCCTTTCCAAGTTTCCTCTCCCCAGCAGAAGTAAGAGGTGTGCTCACTTTCCCAAATAGAAGAAAAAAGGAAGAAAAAAAAAAAAAAGAAAAGGAAAAAGAAAAGCCTGTTTCTGTACCAGGCAGGATTGAGTGTTGCCTTTTTCTTGACAGGGGACAAATGTTCTGTTTTATAAGTTCAGCATCCACCACCATTCCTTCCCCCATCCCGCTCCCCACCCTCTCCTCTCTCTCTCTCTCTCTCTCTCTCTCTCTCTCTCTCTCTCTCTCTCTCTCTCTCTCTCTCTCTCTCTCTCTCAGTGGATCAGCCATTGGCCACCCCTTAGTGATATGAATCTGGCTGCCTAACAAGAAGAAGAAGAAGGACAGTCTGAATGGCACATTGCTAAAGAATTCTTAAGTCCATATAGCGTTAAAAATTTTCAGTTTGGGGGTTCACAATATTCCACTTTCAGATGATCGTAAACCTTTGTCTAGCAAATATATGTTTTAACTAATGTGAATCAGTATGTTTTTATTGTAATAGACTTCTAGCATAAGATGTATGTAAGGGTTTGTTTTTTTCACAGAAAGTCATGATGGTGACCGTTTAGAGCCTTTAATTACATGATAAATGTCTGCAGCAAAGAAAAGTTTCATTAACGATTTTTTTATTTTCTAATTTGAAGTTGAACTGAAGAATGTCAAACAAAACTCCCGGGTTTTTTCAATAATTTATCACGGTGAATCTGCACCAACTGTGTGTGTGCTACAGGTGCGACAGGCAGAGTGTGGTGAATCTGCACCAACTGTGTGTGTTGTAGGTGCGACAGGCAGAGTGCGGTGAATCTGCACCAACTGTGTGTGTGTTGTAGGTGCGACACGCAGAGTGCGGTGAATCTACACCAACTGCATGTGTGTTGTAGGTGCGACAGGCAGAGTGCGGTGAATCTACACCAACTGCATGTGTGTTGCAGGTGCGACAGGCACAGTGTGATGTGCTCTTACTTCAAGAGGTGCGTCTCCACGCCGACAGGAGTAGATCGCAGGCAGACTTCTTACAGCAACTGTTGCCAGAGTTTGTTTGGGCAGCCACACGTTTAGCTGACCATGTGAAAAAGCCTGAACACTCTTACTGGTCTGGATGGGAAATGGAAGGTATGTCGTTCTTACTGGTCTGGATGGGAAATGGAAGGTATGTCGTTCTTACTGGTCTGGATGGGAAATGGAAGGTATGTCATTCTTACTGGTCTGGATGGGAAATGGAAGGTATGCTGTTCTTACTGGTCTGGATGGGAAGTGGAAGGTATGCCGTTCTTACTGGTCTGGATGGGAAATGGAAGGTATGCTGTTCTTACTGGTCTGGATGGAAATGGAAGGTATGCTGTTCTTACTGGTCTGGATGGGAAATGGAAGGTATGTCATTCTTACTGGTCTGGATGGGAAGTGAAGGTATGTCATTCTTACTGGTCTGGATGGGAAAGGGAAGGTATGTCATTCGTACTTTTCTAGATGGGAAATGGAAGGTATATCATTCTTACTGGTCTGGATGGGAAATGGAAGGTATGTCATTCTTACTGGTCTGGATGGGAAATGGAAGGTATGTCGTTCTTTCCATGAGACTGAAGATAAGTTTATGAAACAACATCACGTCTGTTGTAATGACTGCGACTGTATGTCAAGTGATGAACAGGAATCCACCTATAACTTTTATTGGTGCCACAAGCCCTTCTTCTATCAAACTTTGGTCAAATGGATTTTTTCGTGTGTTGGAGGATGGGGGGATGATGACCATACAAAGAATGGAGGTGAACCATTGGGAGGGCTGAGGAGAGATTTAGTCAATTCTAACTTTTTATGTAGAGTTGAAAGACGTCTGAGTGCCTTTATGCCAAGTAGAATCATGGCACCATGTGGACAGATAGTATGAGTAGAAAAGAAGTATATATATATATATATATATATATATATATATATATATATATATATATATATATATATATATATATATGTGTGTGTGTGTGTGTGTGTGTGTGTGTGTGTGTGTGTGTGTGTGTGTATGTATGCTTGTGTGCGTGCGTGCATGCATGTGTGCATGCGTGTGTGCGTGTGTGTGAGTGTGAATGTGTGTCTGTGAATGTTTACACACACATGCACCATATAATGTTTTGTATACATGTACAAAGATCTGTGTGTATGTCCATGTTTGCATCCACTGATAGTTTTGTGTAGGAAATGATTTTCAAATGGAAATATGATTTACAAATTGAGTCAGGTACACAACTTATTGTGGTTTTATAAAAAAATTCATAAGCCAAAGATCACGCTAGAAAATGTGTAGGTGTGTGCTGGTCAGAGACAAAAGGTAATGCTACAAAATGTGTAAGTGTGTATTGGTCAGAGACAAAAGATCTTGCTAGAAAATGTGTAGGTGTGTATTGGTCAGAGACAAAAGATCTTGCTAGAAAATGTGTAGGCGTGTGTTGGTCAGAGACAAAAGATCATGCTAGAAAATGTATAGGCGTGTGTGTTGGTTAGAGACAAAAAGATCATGCTAGAATAGGTGTGTGTTGGTCAGAGACAAAAGATCATGGTAAAATGTGTAGGTGTGTTCTGGTCAGAGACCAAAGATCATGCTAGAATAGGTGTAGGTGTGTGTTGGTCAGAGACAAAAGATCATGGTAGAAAATGTGTAGGTGTGTTTTGGTCAGAGACCAAAGATCATGCTAGAAAATGTGTAGGTGTGTGTTGGTCAGAGACAAAAGATTATGCTAGAATAGGTGTAGGTTTGTGTTGGTCAGAGACAAAAGATCATGATAGAAAATGTGTAGGCGTGTGTTGGTCAGAGACAAAAGATCTTGCTAGAAAATGTGCAGGCGTGTGTTGGTCAGAGACAAAGATCATGGTAGAAAATGTGTAGGCATGTGTTGGGTCAGAGACAAAAGATCATGGTAAAAATGTGTAAGCGTGTGTTGGCCAGAGACAAAAGACTATGCTAGAAAATGTGTAGGTGTGTGTTGGTCAGAGACAAAAGATTATGCTAGAATAGGTGTAGGCATGTGTTGGTCAGAGACAAAAGATCATGCTAGAAAATGTGTAGGTGTGTGTTGGTCAGAGACTAAAGATCATGCTAGAAAATGTGTAGGTGTGTGTTGGTCAGAGACTAAAGATCATGCTAGAAAATGTGTAGGTGTGTGTTGGTCAGAGACAAAAGATCATGGCAGAAAATATGTAGGCGTGTGTTGGTCAGAGACAAAAGATCATGGCAGAAAATGTGTAGGTGTGTGTTGGGTCAGAGACAAAAGATCATGCTAGAAAATGTGTAAGCATGTGTTGGTCAGAGACAAAAGATCATGGTAGAAAACATGTAGGTGTGTGTTGGTCAGAGACAAAAGATCATGGTAGAAAATGTGTAGGTGTATGTTGGACAGAGACAAAAGATCATTGTAGAAAACGTGTAGGTGTGTGTTGGTCAGAGACAAAAGATCATGCTAGAAAATGTGTAGACAAAAGGAAGGTGGGAGACAAAGGGATGGAAGGAATGTGTGTGCATGCGCACATTAACTGTATGTGTGTGTGTGTGCACACACATAAAGTGTATGTGTGTGTGTGTGTGTGTGTGTGTGTGTGTGTGTGTGTGTGTGTGTGTGTGTGTGTGTGTGCATGCACACAGTAGTTGTGTGTGTGAGTGTGTGTGTGCATACACATTAATTGTGTGTGTGTGCGCACGCACATTAATTGTGTGTTTGTATGTGTGTGCTTATTAATTTGCTGCTGCTTTTATCTTGTATTACAATGCAAATGATTTGAAATACACTAGGAGGTTATTTAGAGTTTTGCATGGAATTTAAAGAGGTTCAGAAACGTCCTTTTCAAAAAAAAATTTTCTTGCTTGAAATTGCATACTCAGCACATAAGAGTGGATCTGCAAGGGTTGTTTTTTTTTTTTCCCTTTTCAGTTTGACATGGAGGCTTGGTAATAAATTGAAATGTGAGGTGAGGGAACAAAGTGAGCAGCATGTGTTGATCTGTGTGGCCCAGGTCTGGCCGTGCTCAGCATGTTTTGATCTGTGTGGCCCAGGTCGGGCCATGCTCAGCATGTTGATCTGTGTGGCCCAGGTCTGGCCGTGTTCAGCATGTTTTGATCTGTCTGGCCCAGGTCTGGCCATGCTCAGCATGTGTTGATCTGTGTGGCCCAGGTCTGGCCGTGTTCAGCATGTTTTGATCTGTCTGGCCCAGGTCTGGCCATGCTCAGCATGTGTTGATCTGTGTGGCCCAGGTCTGGCCGTGCTCAGCATGTTTTGATCTGTCTGGCCCAGGTCTGGCCATGCTCAGCATGTGTTGATCTGTGTGGCCCAGGTCTGGCCGTGCTCAGCATGTTTTGATCTATGTGGCCCAGGTCTGGCCATGCTCAGCATGTTTTGATCTGTGTGGCCCAGGTCTGGCCATGCTCAGCATGTTTTGATCTGTGTGGCCCAGGTCTGGCCGTGCTCAGCATGTGTTGATCTGTGTGGCCCAGGTCTGGCCGTGCTCAGCATGTTTTGATCTGTGTGGCCCAGGTCTGGCCATGCTCAGCATGTTTTGATCTGTCTGGCCCAGGTCTGGCCATGCTCAGCATGTTTTGATCTGTGTGGCCCAGGTCTGGCCATGCTCAGCATATGTTGATCTGTGTGGCCCAGGTCTGGCCGTGCTCAGCATGTTTTGATCTGTGTGGCCCAGGTCTGGCCATGCTCAGCATGTTTTGATCTATGTGGCCCAGGTCTGGCCGTGCTCAGCATGTTTTGATCTGTCTGACCCAGGTCTGGCTGTGCTCAGCATGTTTTGATCTTGTGGCCCAGGTCTGGCCGTGTTCATCATGCTTTGATCTGTCTGACCCAGGTCTGGCCGTGCTCATCATGTTTTTTGATCTTGTGGCCCAGGTGTGGCCGTGTTCATCATGTTTTGATCTGTCTGACCCAGGTCTGGCCGTGCTCAGCATGTTTTGGTCTGTGTGGCCCAGGTCTGGCTGTGCTCAGCATGTTTTGAACTGTGTGGCCCAGGTCTGGCCATGCTCAGCATGTTTTGATCTGTGTGGCCCAGGTCTGGCCATGCTCAGCATGTGTTGATCTGTGTGGCCCAGGTCTGGCCGTGCTCAGCATGTTTTGATCTGTCTGGCCCAGGTCTGGCCATGCTCAGCATGTGTTGATCTGTGTGGCCCAGGTCTGGCCGTGCTCAGCATGTTTTGATCTATGTGGCCCAGGTCTGGCCATGCTCAGCATGTTTTGATCTGTGTGGCCCAGGTCTGGCCATGCTCAGCATGTTTTGATCTGTGTGGCCCAGGTCTGGCCGTGCTCAGCATGTGTTGATCTGTGTGGCCCAGGTCTGGCCGTGCTCAGCATGTTTTGATCTGTCTGGCCCAGGTCTGGCCATGCTCAGCATGTTTTGATCTGTCTGGCCCAGGTCTGGCCATGCTCAGCATGTGTTGATCTGTGTGGCCCAGGTCTGGCCGTGCTCAGCATGTTTTGATCTGTGTGGCCCAGGTCTGGCCATGCTCAGCATGTGTTGATCTGTGTGGCCCAGGTCTGGCCGTGCTCAGCATGTTTTGATCTATGTGGCCCAGGTCTGGCCGTGCTCAGCATGTTTTGATCTGTCTGACCCAGGTCTGGCCGTGCTCAGCATGTTTTGATCTTGTGGCCCAGGTCTGGCCGTGTTCATCATGTTTTGATCTGTCTGACCCAGGTCTGGCCGTGCTCATCATGTTTTGATCTTGTGGCCCAGGTCTGGCCGTGTTCATCATGTTTTGATCTGTCTGACCCAGGTCTGGCCGTGCTCAGCATGTTTTGATCTGTCTGGCCCAGGTCTGGCGGTGCTCAGCAAGATGGCGCTGGGAGAAGTCAGAGCGGAAAAACTGTCCAAGGTCCATGGTCCAGACAGCAATCAGAGGGTGGCACTGCACGTGCCGGTCCTTGTGCAGCCCCAGACCACCGTGCACGTCCTGGTGGTGCACCTGTCCTATCACCGCCAGCAGCAGTGTCAGAATGCCGCCGAAATTTCTGCGCTACATTGACCGTAGGTGGGGAGAAAGGGACGCCTGTGTTGTTTGTTTGTTTTGTTTTGGTCAACGGTTATTGATGATGTTTGTTTGTTTCGTTTTGGTCAATGGTTATTGATGATGTTTGTCTTGTTTTGGTCAACAGTTATTGATGATCTTTGTTTCGTTTTGCTCAACAGTTATTGATGATGTTTGTTTGTTTCGTTTTGCTCAACAGTTATTGATGATGTTTGTTTGTTTTGTTTTGCTCAACAGTTATTGATGATGTTTGTTTGTTTCGTTTTGCTCAACAGTTATTGATGATGTTTTGTTTTGTTTGTTTTGGTCAATGGTTATTAATGATGTTTGTCTTGTTTTGGTCAACAATTATTGATGATGTTTGTTTCGTTTTGCTCAACAGTTATTGATGATGTTTGTTTGTTTTGTTTTGGTCAATGGTTATTGATGATGTTTGTTTTGTTTTGGTCAACAGTTATTGATGATGTTTGTTTCGTTGTGCTCAACAGTTATTGATGACGTTTGTTTTTTTCATTTTGCTCAACAGTTATTGATGATGTTTGTTTTGTTTTGGTCAACAGTTATTGATGATATTTGTTTGTTTCGTTTTCGTCAACAGTTATTGATGATATTTGTTTGTTTCATTTTGGTCAACGGTTATTGATGATGTTTTGTTTGTTTTGTTTTGGTCAACAGTTATTGATGATGTTTGTTTCTTTTTGGTCAACAGTTATTGATGATGTTGATTTGTTTTGTTTTGGTGAACAGTTATTGATGATGTTTGTTTGTTTCATTTGGTCAGTGGTTATTGATGATGTTTGTTTCATTTTGGTCAACTGGTATTGATGATGTCTGTTTGTTTTGTCTTGGTCAAGAGTTATTGATGATGTTTGTTGTTTTCGTTTTGGTCAACAGTTATTGATGATGTCTGAGAATCTTTGAAAAACAACTGGGGCAAACACACTGCTTTTCAGTGGGGGGCATGCGCTGGTTGGACAGTGGACATGAATGCTGCCTGTGTTTCATGGGACTGTTCGATTTGGCAAGCCACACGCACACACACACAAGCATACATGTGCGTGAGTGACCCAATGATGCACTGAGATGAGAAGTAGTTGTTTGTCCCAGCCTCAAGAGTTTTCTCTCAACACCTCTGTTGGGTCCAAATTTATTGGATTTGATCAAAGAGGAAGCAGGTGTTTAATTTCAGGTACTTTGAGAGTGCTGATAGGAAAGATTCTTATCTTCTGAGGGGCATCACTCTTGCAAGATGCTGAATTTTGAGCTAAGAGTGTTTTCTTGTGATGAACCTGGTGGGCAGTGTGTACTCAGACAACTGACTAGAGGGCTTGTGATGAAACTTTATCTCATGGGCAGTGTGTTTGTACTCAGATTAAACGTTGCCCTGGTGGACAATGTGTTTGTATTCAGATGAAACGTTGCCATGTGGGCAGTGTGTTTGTACTCAGATGAAATGTTGCCCTGGTGGGCAGTGTGTTTGTACTCAGATGAAACGTTGCCTGGTAGTTAGTGTGTTTATACTGGAGTGCAAGTGAACAGCGGTCTCAGAAGAATTGCAGTGAAACAACTAGTCCCACATAGAAGCATTTTTATTTCATTTAGATCATGTCTATGGCACTGTAACAGGTACCACTGTGCAGATCATGACTATGGCACTGTAGCAGGTACCACTGTGCAGATCATGGCCATGGCACTATAACAGATATCACTGTGCAGATCATGGCCATGGCACTGTAACAGGTACCACTGTGCAGATCATGGCCATGGCACTGTAACAGGTACCACTGTGCAGATCATGGCCATGGCACTGTAACAGGTACCACTGTGCATATCATGGCCATGGCACTGTAACAGGTACCACTGTGCAGATCATGGCCATGGCACTGTAACAGGTACCACTGTGCAGATCATGACTATGGCACTGTAACAGGTACCACTGTGCAGATCATGGCCATGGCACTGTAACAGGTACCACTGTGCAGATCATGGCTATGGCACTGTAACAGGTATCAAAGTGAAGATCATGGCCATGGCACTGTACACAGGCACCACTGTGCAGATCATGGCCATGGCACACAGGTATCACTGTGCAGATCATGGCCAGGGCACTGTAACAGGTACCGCTGTGCAGATCATGGCTATGGCACACAGGTACCAGTGTGCAGATCATGACTATGGCACTGTAACACAGGTACCAGTGTACAGATCATGGCCATGGCACTGTAACAGGTACCGCTGTGCAGATCGTGGCCATGGCACTGTAACAGGTACCGCTGTGCAGATCGTGGCCATGGCAAAACTGTAACAGGTACCGCTGTGCAGATCGTGGCCATGGCACTGTAACAGGTACCGCTGTGCAGATCGTGGCCATGGCACTGTAACAGGTACCGCTGTGCAGATCGTGGCCATGGCACTGTAACAGGTACCGCTGTGTGCAGATCGTGGCCATGGCACTGTAACAGGTACCCCTGTGCAGATCATGGCCATGGCACTGTAACAGGTACCACTGTGCAGAGCATGGCTATGGCACTGTAACAGTTTGATGTGTATCTTGTAGTGTTGTTGCACTGTGATGATATGAATGTGTATAGCATGGCCATGGCACTGTAATAGTGAAATGTGTGCAACATGGCCATGCCATTGTACTGTAACTGTAAAACTATATATGGCCATGCCATTGTACTGTAAATGTAAGACTATATATGTAATGACCCGTGCCCTACAACAGTTGCACTGTGTCTATCATGGCCATTGTACTGTAACAGTAAGATTATACAGGTCAACTCTCTCTGTATCATGGCCATTTTACTGTAACAGGACAACTGTGTGTATCATGGCCATTGTACTGTAACAGAACAACTGTCTGTATCATGGCCATTGTACTATAATAGGACAGCTGTCTGTATCATGGCCATTGTACTGTAACAGGACAACTGTCTATCATGGCATTGTACTGTAACAGGAGAACTGTCTGTGTCATGGCATTGTACTGTAACAGGACAACTGTGTGTGTCATGGCCATTGCACTGTAACAGGACAACTGTGTCATGGCCATTGCACTGTAACAGGACAACTGTCTGCATCATGGCCATTGGACTGTAACAGGAGAACTGTCTATATCATGGCCATTGCACTGTAACAGTATTACTATTGAGATAATGACCATTGCAGTACAATAGTGCGCTGTGTCTATCATGGCCATTGCACTGTAGCAGTTCCACTGTATAAATCATAGCTTTTGAACTGCTGCAGCGGGTGTGGTAGTCGCCGTCATCATGGTCTTGTGATGAGGCCATTTCTGCCCATGATACAGCAAGCAGGCTGGGGTTGGGGTTATGCCTAACTGTGGTTGTAATCTTGGGAGGAACACTCAAAAGCAACATAAACAAAGACAAAGCAATGTACGTCAGATGAATTTGGTGTAACACACTTTTGCTGGTGGATATTTTTAATACAGTTTGTTCTTAGTTCATCAGATGCATTGGGAAAGACAGACACACAGACAGGCAGGCAGACAGAGAGACAGACACAGTGAGAGAGAGGGAGAAGTTAGAGGGTAGGAGAAAGAAGGGGGGGAAATTTTACAGGCAGGCAGAGAGGCAGACACAGCAAGAGAGAGGGAGGAGTTGGGGAGTAAAAGAGAGTAGGGGGGAGATATTTTGTGACTGCATTTTCTGCTCACAATAGACCTTTTTTCTGTTCTAACTTCTCTGCCATCTCTGTGGCATTACACCCATGCCAATCCCTTTGACCCCCTGTCCACAGCCCCATGCCAATCCTTCTGACCCCCTGTCCACAGCCACATGCCAGTCCTTCTGACCCCCTGTCCACAGCCCCATGCCAATCCTTCTGACCCCCTGTCCACAGCTCTATGCCAGTCCTTCTGACCCCCTGTCCACAGCCCCATGCCAATCCTTCTGACCCCCTGTCCACAGCCCCATGCCAGTCCTTCTGACCCCTGTCCACAGCCACAGCATGGCCTGCCACAGCCCCATGCCAGTCCTCCTGACCCCCTGTCCACAGCCCCATGCCAGTCCTTCTGACCCCTGTCCACAGCCCCAAGCCAGTCCTTCTGACCCCTGTCCACAGCCCCTTGCCAGTCCTTCTGACCCCCTGTCCACAGCCCCATGCCAGTCCTTCTGACCCCCTGTCCACAGCCCCATGCCAGTCCTTCTGACCCCTGTCCACAGCCCCATGCCAGTCCTCCTGACCCCTGTCCACAGCCCCTTGCCAGTCCTTCTGACCCCTGTCCACAGCCCCATGCCAGTCCTTCTGACCCCTGTCCACAGCCCCATGCCAGTCCTTCTGACCCCCTGTCCACAGCCCCTTGCCAGTCCTTCTGACCCCCTGTCCGCAGCCCCATGCCAGTCCTTCTGACCCCTGTCCACAGCCCCATGCCAGTCCTTCTGACCCCTGTCCACAGCCCTTGCCAGTCCTCCTGACCCCTGTCCACAGCCCCATGCCAGTCCTTCTGACCCCCTGTCCACAGCCACATGCCAATCCTTCTGACCCCCTGTCCACAGCCCCATACCAGTCCTTCTGACCCCCTGTCCACAGCCACATGCCAATCCTGACTCCCTGTCCACAGCCCCATGCCAGTCCTCCTGACCCCTGTCCACAGCCCCATGCCAGTCCTTCTGACCCCCTGTCCACAGCCACATGCCAATCCTTCTGACCCCCTGTCCACAGCCCCATGCCAGTCCTTCTGACCCCCTGTCCACAGCCACATGCCAATCCTGACTCCCTGTCCACAGCCCCATGCCAGTCCTTCTGACCCCTGTCCACAGCCCCATGCCAGTCCTGACCCCTGTCCACAGCCCCATGCCAGTTCTGACCCCTGTCCACAGCCCCATGCCAGTCCTCCTGACCCCCTGTTCACAGCCCCATGCCAGTCCTTCTGACCTCCTGTTCACAGCCACTGCAGGGCCCACCACAGCCCCGGCTCTTGCAATCCACAGTGAGCAGTCAGTGTCAAGTTGTCATGAGGCAACTCACCAGAAGAGACCCTGCAGTGTTGCCGAGTCATTTCAGCTGTGTTCACTGGTGCCTGTTCTGACCAACATATGCAAGACACCACCTGCTAAGCCTCATACCGACAGTTTCAAAATGGAGTGACTGAGGGCGGAGAACGAAGCATAATTTAGAGAGGGGGTTAGTTACCACCAAGGACACTGACAAACAAAGCACAGGACAAGACACAATGCATT
Source organism: Conus betulinus (assembly GCA_016801955.1). NCBI lineage: Eukaryota > Metazoa > Mollusca > Gastropoda > Neogastropoda > Conidae > Conus > Conus betulinus. Next base: position 40,810 of record JADBJO010012657.1, on the reverse strand, counting down.
TCGACCTCTTGGGTCTTCTTCAGGCAAAAAAAACAGATCACATTTAACATTTAGGACAGTACAAACAAAGAACAAAGAGTTACTTATCTGTTCATGTGTTCCAAAAATTTTTTTTTTTTTAAAACATATGGACAGATAAGTCACTCTTCGTTCTTTGTTCCTCGGCTGTTTTTACATACAAACTTTGTTTTGTATGTAGAGGTAAAGAACGTGTTTCTTGGCTGTTTACACACAAACTTTGTTTCGCATATGTAGAGGTAAAGAGTGTGTTCCTTGACTACTTACACACAAACTTTGTTTTTGTATGCAGAAGTAAATAATATATTCCTCAGCAGTTGATACACAAACTTCATGAACAGATTTCAGTGAATAATTATGCCCACTTTTTCCTCAGCTGTTTACACACACACTTCATGAACAGATTTCAGTGAATAATTATGCATTGTGTGGATGTTTGGCCCTTTCAGGAAACAAGTTGACACATGTCCTTGTGGCTGGAGATTTCAATGCGTATGCAGACTTCCAGGGCCCCATACGGATGTTTTCAAAACACGTGACAGACAGACAGCAGACAGGGGCAGGCAGTGCGCAGTCAGTTTGATGACTCCGTTGTCATCCACAGTACCAGTGTTCCATGACGTATGGGAAGCCACGCACCCCAGTGTACCTGGATTTACCTTCAGCAACATGGTATCTCTCTCTCTCTCTCTCTTTTTTTCTCTTTGTCTTCTGTGTAGCTGCCATCTAACCTTACAGCATTAAACTCTTCCACACCAACACTCCAGGATGCCTGGGAAACTGCACACCCCAAATGACCTGCACTTACCTTCAGCAGAAAAGTATCTCTGTCTTTTTTTTTTGGTCTGCTTTGTTTCTTTTTGTTTCTTTGTTTGATCTGCTTTGTTGCTTCCCTCTAATCACACTTGCTTCACTTCCTCCACTGCAACATTTTTGCATGTGTGGAAACCACGCTGCCCATTGTACCCAGGTCTGTCTTCAGCACTGTGACAACTCTTTCTCTCTTCTCTCTTCACTGTTTTTTTTTTTTTTTGTTCATTTTGCCAATTATTTTTTTTTTGTTCCCCTCTTGGTGAGGGCTGGATGTAAAAAGGCATGAACTTGGTTATCTGTTACCCTCAATAATAAAGAATTAGTCTTGTCTTGCCTCTTCTTTATAGCTTCCCTCTCTTGTCTTGCCTCTTTTTTATAGCTTGCCTCTATACATGAAGCTTTCAACTTCTTTTGATGAAAGTGTTCCCGTGGCTTCGATCAGCAGAAAAGAAGGGTATTAGAAAATGTGATGGTCCCCTGCAGGAAGATTTTTCTTATAGTGCGTGTAATAAGAAGGCGCCCATTGCTTGATGAATGTAAGCTTTGACTGAGTTCAGAGTTTTGGTTGATCAAGGTGGTGACCCTCTTTCACAGTTCAGCAGGGAGATCTAGGGTCCAGTCCCCTCAGCTTTCTACATGTTACTGGGCGGAGGAGCAGCTGCACTTGAGAGAGGGATTCAGGCATTAGAGATGAGATGCTTCCGCAAGATCCTTGGCATACCATACAAAGACCTGTTACCAACATGGAGGTCCAGACCAGAGTAAGGCAAGCCGTTGGACCACACGAAGACATTTTCCATAGTGAAAAGAAGGGAAATGAGATGGTATGATCATGTATGAAAATTAACCCTTGCGCTGGTTGTCGCGACATATGTCGCACCATTTTGTCATGCTGATGTGACATGAGCCGCACTGTAGGGTGAGCCATGCACAGATACAAAACTATAGCTCAGTGAGAAACTAATTTGCATGAATGACTGAGCGAGCCCCAGAACATGGGTATTCAGCATTTTAGTTTAGTTTATGATTAGTAGCAGCTGGTAATGCATGAGGCAACTCAACTTGTCTGGCAAACAAAAGTGGTGGTACCAAAAGGAGAACATGATAGAATGAGGAACTTGTTTGAAGATGTTTTTGCTGAATTTGTAGTGGAAAAAGCAGGTGAAGACGAAGTTATGGGTATTTTGAATCAACTGGATGTGATGGGTGATAGATTTGATTTAGATCAAGCACCATGTAATGGTGATTTTGAAATCAACACAGGCAGTGACTGGATGAGTGCCAAAGGGTGAGGAGAATCTCAACATGCCATTCACTGGGGAAGAATAACTCAGTGTGGTTCTTCCAGATGATTGTAAACCTTTCAAATGTAAATGACGACAGTGTGGGCTAACTATTACTTTTGTTGATAGTGACCATTTGTGTGTGTATGTGTATGTGTGTGTGTGTGTGTGTGTGTTACCAGCAAGTGATATCAATGTGAAAACTGAACTGTACCTTATTCATTCTTTCCTGGATTGGCTGCATGGAAGAGGGGTATAATCCACACTGACTTTCCTTTGAAAAGGCTGTAACTTATTTCTGGATACTGTGGAAGGTCATTGACGGGATTATTTGTGAAAAAGCTCTTGAGAATGACAAACAGGATGTGTCACCTGTTTTCATCTGTTATTTTCACATTCTAGACAGGCAAGCACCTAATCAAACATTTACAAGCACACCAGATCTGTTTTATATTATTCTTTATTCAATTACTAACAATGTTTATTCTGCCATGTTCAAATACTAACCGTTGAAAAGTTATGCATATAATAAAAACAACTATTTTTTTCAAACTTTCGTTCTGTTAACCCCCTTGACTGCCGATATCTCTTAGATTTTTGGCATGTTTTTTTCTTATACCCAGGGCTATAATATCTGCAAATAATATTTGATTTTGTTCATTATGAGTATAATAAATAATCTTATAATTCAACTTTTTTTTTTTTTAATCATATTTTGCAAGCATACACAAAACCCCACAGCAGCAAAACAAAAAACATACAAACCCAGTAAAAAGTGGTTTTAGTGTTTACTGAACACCTGTGTAAATATTTGGTAGTGAATTTACAACCCACAATTGTTGATTTTATATGATAAATTTATGCATTTCTGGGGTACAGTACAATCCAGGTATCAAGGGACACAATTTTGTTTTCTTAGGTAGGTTCACTGATATGCCCACTGCTCTTTCAATTCTTGACATATATCTTAGATACTTGGGAAATTTTCTCTTGTTATCCTTGGCTACAGCCAGACATCACAATAGTTTGATTTTGTTTGTAATGAGTAGACCAAAAAATACATAATGATGAATGTTTTGTTTGAAAAAAACAGACACTTTCAGAACATAAACAAAACTATAGCCACTAAAATCACAATGAAATACCACAAAAAAAACTGGTGTTAGTATCCTTTGAACTTCAGGACAAACATCTGTATTCACAATAAAGCTTGACAATGCATAAAATGTTTAGCAACCCATATCATAGAGGGCACTCCAGCCCAGATAACGCGGGAAAGAAGATGGGAACTGCACATTATCCACAGCATCAGTCTGCACATCTTGCAAGCCTCTTGGGAATTTGTCTTGTTTAGCAGAGATGAACTAACAATAACAACACTAGGTGTAACTTCCAATTATTGTCAGTTTTCTTTCACACATGTGGTTTGGTTCACTTATGAACTAAGTGCGATTGATAAAAAGTCATCACCACAGAAGGTAATAAGTAAAACATTGCAAAACCAACCACACCAAAAAAAAAAAAAAAAAAAAAAAGGAAAAAAAGAGACTGCTAAAGATAGGACTGAGCTACAAAAGGCCACCACACTGATGATGAAAGCACACTAACAACTGAAAAATAAACCGGTGTCGCAGAGAATACACCACACCACAGAACCTATGGACAGAAGGATCAGGATCCCACACTACTGCCAATAAATGCCAGTTATAGTTGACTGACATACATTTGGGTACACACACACACACACACACACACACACACACACACACACAGCACCACATGCAAAAGCACCACACACACACACACACACACACACACACACACACACACACACACACACACCATGCACAAACACTACACAACACACACACACACACACACACACACACACACACACACACACACACACACACACACACACACACACACACACAATGTATACCCACACCATGCACAAGCTCTGCTCTCTCTCTCTCATACATACTGTGCACAAGCACCATATTCAAAAGCACACACACACACACACACACACACATACACACACACACACACACACACACACACACACACACACACACACACCACACACACACACACACACACACACACACACACACACACACACACACACACAAACAACTCCATTGAAAATATCAATGTTCACCTAGATACCTGGATCACCTGTGAAAAAAAGGTCGAGATCAGGGCAAACAGCACTGGCCTCTGTCCATTCTGAAACAAGTTTAGACTGACGAGTGCCACACCCTCTTCCTCTGCCACGCCCCCTCACACTGGACCCCTCGCCGTTGTCGTGAACGCCCTCCCCTTCCTCGACTCTCCTCCCGACCTCTCACGAAAGGAGGGAGGAAGGCAGTCGACGTAGACGGAATCGGCTCGTTTCTCTCCGATTTGGGCCCTCTTGCGCCGGTATCACTCGGTTTGAAGTCGGGGATCAGCTTCGTCATCAATACCAATCTCTGATAGCAAAGGGTGGTGTTGATTGTGATCGCTTTATTCTCCTCCGAATCGCTTCGTTCCACTTCTCTGAAGTCTTCGTCATCGTTTTCACGGTCTCAGATAACTTCTTGAAGCACTTCAAGAGCCATTAGATCGTTTGAAAACGGCACGCGCCTGATCGAACTGCCTGCTCGACTCGCCATCTTGAACCGAAAATGACTCAGCCGAACTTTGCCAAAGTTATCGACCGAGCGGACGCGAGCCGGTCAGTCAGCGACCCATGAAAGGGAAGAAACCGTTCTTTAGGGTCCCTACAACCGTAGGGCATACAGCTTTCCCGAAACCACCACGAACGCTGTTCGTGCCAGGGCAGTCAACGGGTTAATTCACCAGATAACATACTTAATAGTATGTTGTTAAATAACCAGTGGAAGGGTTAACAGCACTTGCCAAAACCATTCAACAAGGAACAGTGCAAGGAGGCAGAAGGAGAGGAAGACCGAGAAAGAGATGGGGGAGGACAACATCAGTGCGTGGACTGGCCTCACTCTCAGCAACTGCCCAAAAGTGTTTGACAACCGAGGAGTGGAGGAAGGTGGTTGTGAAGTCTTCTGTGGCGCCCCAGTCAGACTGAAATGCCAGGTCATCACCATTGTCACCTTCTGGTTTTCATGGATCATCTGACAGCAGAAAAAAAAAACAGTTAAGCTAGACAATGTTTACCTCATAGTGAAAAGAAATAACGTCTGCTGACTTTAAAAGAAAACATAAAGATTGAATTCCTGTAGATGGGGAGAGCAAAACAACATTTCGATTGAAGGACAAGAAAATAATCTTTCAAAACATCTCATGTGTGTAAAGCTTTTCCATGGCAACAGTATAATACTGTGAATCGTGAACCTTTGCACTTGAGGGGAAAAAAAGAAGAAGAAGAAGAAGAAATGTTTGTTTCAAGTCACCAGACTGACTGTGAATTTATCTGCCAGCCTTTAACTGTTTTCACTGCTGAAAAAGAAAATGACCGCAGATAAAAGCACACACCTACTGTGGTAGAGGCAGACAACAGGACTTCAGTGCCATATGTTCTGTCAGGGGAAAGCACTTGCTAGTGTCACAATGGTGAGGAGAAGGCAAATCGCATGCTGCATGTGTTGGCCTTCAACTGTTGCAGCTTTTCTATCAGAACAAGAGTAGTCAGTCCTACCTGCTATAGTTTGCTTCCTACATTACCTGAGACTTTTTTTCCTCTGTGTGTGTGTGTGTGTGTGTGTGTGTGTGTGCTGAAAAGATGTTTATATGAATTGTTGCCATTGTACAATAACAAAATGTCACCTTGTGGAATATTTGGCCATTGCTCGATAACAAAACCTCAGTGTGCAACATTGCTACTCCTCAGTAACAGTTGACCATTGCACTGTCACAGTGTGTGTGAATCATGACTATTACATTGTAACAATATGTCTGTGTGGATCATGACTATTACACTGTAACAATATGTCTGTGTGGATCATGACTATTACACTGTAACAATATGTCTGTTGATTATGACACTGTAACAGTATGTCTGTGTGGATCATGACTATTATGTTGAACTGTACAGTAACGGAACAACTGTTGGTCTGCCCTTATTTTACTGTTGAGTGCATGTAGCAAGGAAACTGCAAACTTCACATGCACACATTTTGCAGCTGCACACACACCCATTAGATCATAGCTGTGCACGTTAGCTTGCACATTTACACACATCACACAGACACATTTGCACACACTTTGTACCTGCACACACACTAATTAGATTGTAGCTGTGCTCGTTAGCTTGCACATTTACACACATCACACAGACACATTTGCACACACTTTGCACCTGCACACACCTGTTAGATTGTAGTTGTGCGCAATAGCTTGCATATTTACACACATCACACAGACACATCTGCACACACATACTCTTGCATACAACTAACAACTTGTGCCGGCTTTCTTTGCAATGAGACTTAGTTAAAACAATAAGTTCAGTGCAGTGACAGTCCACTCCAGGTAAAAGCATGGTTTTCTCTTTTCAGCCAGAGCCAGGGTTAACAAGTCGTCCAGACAGAATCCTGATTTCCAGCAGTTTGCGAGCAAAACAAGTATCACTGCATGGCCTTGGGGCTGACTACAAAGCCAGGTACTCCACGGACATTTTCATGCATCGACTGTGGAGAGTGATGGGGGCAGCCCAAGACACCTTTGGCCAACACCAGGGCTTTTCCTGCCTCTCCAGGACTGTGGGCCCCATGGCCACTGTCGCTGTGGTGTGTGTGTGAAAGGAGGGGAGGAGAGATCCTGTGCCCTCCCCCACTGCCAGGAGTGTTCCTCAGGCATGTTTGTGGGTCTCTGCTGCTTCCTGGCCATTACGGCCGTCCTGGTCTGTCTGGCCGGAACAGCCGCTGTCAAAATCTGGTGGTGGCTTCACGCCTAGATCAGAGCGGGTCCTCTCTGTTGCCCGGTGTCAGTTGCTGTTTATGTAACCCTCTCATCATCAGGCAGCCGACGGTGACCGGCCGGCACGGCCTGGGGAAGATTCTGCGCTCTGTTGGCTTGGGCAGGCTCCCTCCTGTCCAACTGTTGCTGTCGTCGTTGATGCTGATGGCGTGTCTGTTCTGTGTGGCTGCAGTGGTCTTTAATCCACTGTTGGACACGGCAGGGGCTGTCCTGCAGGAGGAATACTTTCCCTCAGACCATCTGATGATTGCAGCCAAACTTGAAACACGCTGAACGTGGTGCCCAGGCATCAGGGACCTGTGGATTAGGATGGGTCTGCCATGGGTACTGTACTTTTAGAAAATGGATTCATCTGCTGATACTTTTAGATTAAGCACATTTAACAGTAATTTTCCATGCAGTTCCATTGGAAGGAAATGTAAACAGTTTGCTTTTGCTGTAGGATGATGACATCATATTTCTGATGTACATGCTGACAAAGTTCATGGAAAGTACTTTTATTTGGATACCTGCAAGGCTTTTTTCAAGGAAGCCCATATTTTGTACATTGCATAAGAGGGTTTGCAGAATTTCAGATTTCCAATGATTCAGTGCTTATTTGACTGCACTTTTTGATACATACATGATTGTTCAATTACATTCCCATTTTTCACATAGAAGTGATTGCATTTTTTGTCAGGGGATGTTACTTTGTAGTTTTTGTCAGGGGATGTTACTTACTTTGTAGTTTTTGTCAGGGGATGTTACTTTGAAGTTTTTGTCAGGGGATGTTACTTTGCAGCTTTTGTCAGGGGATGTTACTTTGCAGTTTTTGTTAGGGGATGTTACTTTGTAGTTTTTGTCAGGGGATGCTACTTTGCAGTTTTTGTCAGGGGGTGTTACTTTGTAGTTTTTGTCAGAGGATGTTACTTTTGTAATTTCATTCCCCAGTTGTTTTCACTGACTGATGACATTCCCATTTTTATCAGAGATTTTTGTCAGAAATGAAGGATAGTAGGGCAAATGTGTGTATGTGTGTGTGTGTGTGAGAGAGAGAGAGAGAGAGAGAGAGAGAATATATATATATATATATATATATATATATATATATATATGTGTGTGTGTGTGTGTGTGTGTGTGTACTCAAGTATGTGTGTGTGTGTGTGCATGACTATGCATGCCATGTGTCCATGTGCTTGTATGTATGCATGTGTGTACGCTCGTGTGCGTGCATGTGTGTGTGTGTGTGTGTGTGTGTGTGTGTGTGTGTGTGTGTGTGTGTGTGTGTGTGTGTGATGAATAGAAATATGAGCACTCCCTCTGTTTTTCTCCATTGTAACCTGTTTCCATGACAGTTTTTTGCCTAGTTTTTCCTATCCTTTGCTGTGCATATCTTTGTGTTTCATCTGCTTTTATACCGCTCTGTAACTGCCCAGGGAAGGCATATTACATTCCCATTTTCATTTTTCCTATGATTGTGATAATATGTCAGCAAGTTAATCCATCTTTCATTCAAAATAATCATAGCTGATTTCAATAGGCTATGCATATTGGGAATTTACATTATGCTTGAAGATCAAATAAACTGTATAAGAATGATGTAGTATTATCAGTCATCTAAAACGAAAAACTGCATATTTTAAACATGGTCAACATGCTAAAATGTCCTGGATGTACTTTCCTCAAAGATCAGACAGGCTATTTAAGAATTATCCAATATTTTCACTCATGTAAAGAAAAAAAAAACATTGCTGAGTTTGTCATGCTTAATTAACTTTGCTGAGTTTGTCATGCTTAATTAACTTTGCTGATTTTGTCATGCTTAATTAACTTTGCTGATTTTGTCATACTAAACAATCTGGAAATGTTCTGGATGTGTGATTCTGAAAGATCAAATGTATTTATAAAGATTATTGGTAATTTTTCACTCAGCAGAAACACAGACACTGCTGATTTTAACGTTTCACATAATGCAAATCTCCTAGATGTATGACGTTCTCAAAGGTCATATGTGATTAATAAGAGTAATCCATTATTAATTGCTCTCCAGAAGTGAAATGTGCTGATTTCAACTTGGTATACGTACAAAAAGTTCATGAATGAGTTAGCCTCAAAAATCAAGTGTGGTTTATAAGAATTGTCAGTTTCTTACGTCTCACCAGAAATGTCAGCTCTGATTTCAACACTTGAAGCATACTGAAAATATCCTTGATATAGTATTCTAAAAAAGTCAAATTCTTTCTAAGAATTGTCCATTATTGCTCACTGGAAATATATGCTGCTGATGTTACCATATTGTACATTATGGACATTTTCTGGATATATTCCTTTCAAATGTCAGGCATGGTCCATAGCAACTGTCCATTATTACACACTCAGCAGAAAGGACCAGTGCTGACTGGATGTATTCCTTTCAGATGTCAGGCATGATCCATAGCAATTGTCCATTATTACACACTCAGCAGAAAGGTCCAATACTGATTTGAACGTACCATGATGACTGGAAGGTGTTTTTGATGAGCCATTCTCAGCAAGTAAATGTGGAACGTGTACTTTTTTTTTTTTTTTTTTAAGGATCCATTCTCAGTCGTCAGAAGCAATCAACACCATTTCCAAATGGTTTGGATTCTGGAAATGTCATGGATGTATATTTCATAAAGATCAAGATTGCAATGAAGTACACTGCTTTTGTATGAATTTTCTAATGTTTTTGTATGAATTTTCTAATATCACCAGAAATTTCTGAGATATATCTTGTATCAGAACAGATGTGCAATAAGTGTCAGATTTATAAGAATTGACCATTATTTATTGGTCACCCACAACAGTCATTAATATTTTCAACATGGTATATGAACTGGAAATTTCCTGAGTGTATAGAGCTGCCAGTCATTGATATTTTCAACATAGTATGTGAACTGGACATTTTCAGAGTGTGTAGAGGGTGCCAACTGCTATGCTTAAAATGACATAGCATGCTACAGTGTCATTAACATTGCTATGCTACAACACTTTGTGACAAAATGCTACACCAAGAAACAAAACTAGAAGGGAATGTAGGCTGTAGACATATTTTGTCAAGATGCTAAAGTTCAGTGAGGAGAAGAAGAAAAAAAAAAAGGAGGAGAAAAATGGACCATAGCGATAATACCGCCTCATGGATTTGTTTCATCATCAGCCATTTTGAATTTTTGTAGGTCCTGTGGACTCCATGCAAAAAGCAGTCAGATTTCAGTCCTGTTATTGTGCCACCATGTATAGAGGGAAGGGAGATGTAACTGACACCAGTCTGGTGATACTGCACTGGAATGCTAGACTTAGGTTTGGAACGCTCCCCTTGAATTGCTGACATGCTCTGTCTGGTGATATTACGCTGGAATGCTAGACATAGGTTTGGAACGCTCCCCTTGAATTGCTGACATGCTCTGTCTGGTGATATTGCACTGGAATGTTAGGATTGCTCCCCTTGAATTGTCCACATGCTCTGTCTGGTGATACTGCACTGGAATGTTAGGATTGCTCCCCTTGAATTGTCCACATGCTCTGTCTGGTGATACTGCACTGGAATGTTAGGATTGCTCCCTTTGAATTGTCCACATGCTACACCGTGTGATTTCAAGGCTTTGGCTGTAAGTTTTTACCAGTTGTGTTCAGAGTGAACCGTTGCCCACATTTTGCAATATAAATATATAAATGACAGGTTAGAATTGGTTATAATTGGTTTCTTGTGTTTTATTATTCTAGTGCAAGATGCTGCAGTCATTTTTCACTTGCTGTCAAATTTATAGGAATCTGCTGGCTTACTAACACAGAAGCATGCATGCATGTGCATGCACACACACACACACACACACACACACACACAGTTTTTCCTATTGATACCAAAGAATGTCATACTCTGTGCCCCATGGCAGTATCAGTTCCAACTGTAGAAGGGCAGGTGAAAAGGGGGCACTAGTAGATAGCACACTGGACAGTGAAGCCAACAATTCCCTGGTCCATGGTCTGAGTGTAACACTGGCTGCTGCTTCCCGCTGTCCACAACGTCTTCAGTGCTCTCACCACTGCTCCCCTGGACAATCTGTAGATAGCACACTGGACAGTGAAGCCAACAATTTGCCTGGTCCATGGTCTGAGTGTAATGCTGGCTGCTGCTTCCCCCTGTCCACAACATCTTCAGTGCTCTCACCACTGCTCCTCTGGACAATCTGTAGATAGCACACTGGACAGTGAAGCCAACAATTTGCCTGGTCCATGGTCTGAGTGTAATGCTGGCTGCTGCTTCCCCCTGTCCACAACATCTTCAGTGCTCTCACCACTGCTCCTCTGGACAATCTGTAGATAGCACACTGGACAGTGAAGCCAAACAATTTGCCTGGTCCATGGTCTGAGTATAACACTGGCTGCTGCTTCCCCCTGTCCACAACATCTTCAGTGCTCTCACCGCTGCTCCTCTGGACAATCAGTTCAACAACAGTTTTGACAACTAGTCTACTGTTTCTTTCTGCCATGCTCTTGATTTTTTATTTGCCATGCTCTTGATTTTTGATTTGCCATGCTCTTGATTTGCCATGCTCTTGATTTTTGATTCAGTTCAACAACTGATTTCACCACTAGTCTACTTTTATTTTTATGCCACGCTCTTGAATTTTGATTGCCATGTGTGAATGTCCAGCCACTGCGATTGTTGTTACGGATTGAAGGTCGAAGGTAATGAGTTTCGCCTTCTCAGTTTCTGTCAGAGCCATTACTTTGTGAGGGTGTACTGGTGCAGGCTGGCTCCTTCTCAGAGTGGATACTTCTATGGAAGATGAGATGGGGGAAAAGAAAGGTGTGTTCATGCATGAGTTGGTTGATCGCTTCCATTATTCTGGTATTGCTGACGAGCACAAGTTCATATGCTTTCATAGCAAGTTATGTTTTTACCTGAACGCTTCATGTGTTAATTCATGTGTGTATGTGTATGTTAATTATTGTCTTATAGTCTGTGATCATAACACACTATGTTGTTGACAACTATTCAGGTTATCGGGCCATCTCTCTCTCTCTCTCTCTCTCTCTCTCTCTCTCTCTTGATATATATATATATATATTGGGGGTTTTTTTGGTTTTTTGTTTGTTGTTGTTTTGTTTTGTTTTTTTGTTTTTGTTTTTGTTTTTTTTTTTTTGTTTTGTTCTTTTTTGTTAATTATGAAATTCTGGTCTTGTATACCCCTTACACTTATATATCAAGATTTTGCAAAAGCAAGAAAAATTGTCCATGAAAAGTCATGAAAAAATGGATTGATGGGAGGGGGGGAGGGGGGGGGGGAAGCAATATATGAATAGTTCTGTTGTTTCAAGTTTTGTTCATCATATGGAGAGGAGCCCAAATTTTAACACAGTGAATTGTGCTGAAAAAATAAAGTAATACATTTTGGTTGTGTGGTTGTGTCCTGATGATGAGTATGTATGTTGTTTTTAGCTGTTGATTCTATGATTGTTATCTTGATGGTGATACTTGGTAGCTTTGAGAGATCTGAAGATTTCCAGTAATTTAGAGTTTCTTATGCCTGAAATTCCAGTATGGTCTTCCAGAGAGAGTAACAGTGACATGATATGTTTATCTTGGCTCAGACACACTAAGCAAATAATGCTGCTGAAGACATCTTTTCCCTTGAAAGCTATTGCTTCTCAAATACAGGAACTGTGATTTTCTTGCTTTTCTTTTTCACTGAGCTGATTTGAAGTATGTGAGCTGTATTAATAGCCATGAACTGAAACGACATTTTCTGTTTTCCAGTTACCCTTCATTGTGTCATAGATCCTCTGTAAATATAGCAAAGACATGACAGTTAAGATTGTACATGAGAAGAAAAAGGAGATAAGTGCATAGGACATGAGCCAGTACATCTGTTCAACTTTGGCTTGATTTCATTCAACACTTTATTTTTCTTCCAGTAACCTGTATTTTTCCTTGAAGGAAAGTATGATAATCTGGCTTCAATTTTCATTTATTCATCAGGGATCATAATATTTCTTCAAAATGAAAGAAATATGACTTCAAAATGTATACTTTTTTTTCAGAACTGCTGATCATCACATTCTACTTGTTTTAAATCTCAGTACAAAATTACTATTTTCTTCTATATTTTTTCCAATGTCAGAAATAATCACAGTTTGGGAAGTGTGTGTGTGTGTCTGTGTCTGTATCTGTGTGCATGTGTGTATGTGTGTGTGTGTGTGTGTGCATGTGTGTGTGTGGAGGGGGGGGGGGGTAAGCTGTAAAATTCGCCTTTTGTCAGTGATTACTGGCGCTAACAGATCAAAACATCTTAGCCATTCCCCGCCTAAAGATGTCCACACTGTGAGGGCTGTCAATATGCAGTCAACTATTTCAGCTGAATTTTCAATTTCACAAAAATGGATATTTTCTATAAACATTATGACCGGTTACAATTCTTAGTTTATATATTAAACAACAGATATCTTTTGCACCGCAGGAAGAAATATAAAGTCATAATTTATCAAAGATCAGACCATTGAAAGTTACTTTTACCTAGCAGACAAGCAAGGCACCTGATTAAATATGCGAGAAACACTGGGCATATGGAAATATATTTTGCCAGATATTGTAAGGGATCATTTGTTTTTCGTGATGAAATTGAGAACAGCTGAATAAACTGAGCATATTTGACAGCCTCACTTATGTTTTTTTATGCCAATATAGCTTGTTACCAAACAATATCAAAACGTTGCACTTTGACGTCTTTGTCTGTGTCAAACAAGATTTAATTGAAACGGGTAAAGCTGGGGGGAAATGCAAGATGGAAGATCAAATAATAGGTAAGGCATGGACATGAGATGACGGCAAACATTCAGGAAAAAGTCGTTGTAAGGGGCACACATCAGGTAAGGGAGGCAGCCTTCTTTGAACTGCAATTCTCCGTTCACACGTGCTCTGTAGAGAAATTGTCCTCCACTCTCCACACCACCACCATCCTCCCCTCACTGCCCTCTCAGTCGCCTCCCTTTGTGTTGATCTTGCTGCATTCACCGCACTTCATGGTAATTATAGACCAGTGAGCCTGACATGTATATTATGCAAACTTTTAGAGCAGCTTGTGAGAGACGCCGTGGTTAAACATATGACAGATTTCAATCTTTTCACAGAGTGCCAACACGGGTTCAGGACAGGGCGTTCATGCATGACCCAGTTGTTAGATGTGATGGACGATTTTACACAACTTTTAGAAGTCAAAGAGGCATTTGATGTTTTTTACTTAGATTTTAGAAAGGCATTTGACTCTGTGCCGCATGAAGGGCTTCTTCTTAAATGGAACCTTATGGGATACAGGAAATTTACTATAGTGGGTGAAAAATGTTTTGAAGGGGAGATCTCAAAGGGTGCGGATAGGAACAAAACAGTCAAACATTGATGTTTTAAGTGGTATTCCCCAGGGAAATATCCTGGGCCCAGTACTTTTTACAATTTTTTATAAATGATCTCCTGGATGACATACAGAGTACATGCAAGATATTTGCAGATGATACTAAAGTATAAAATCGTTCCCGGAATTCAGATATACTGCAAAATTATATAAACAAACTCATACAATGGTCAGAGAAGTGGAACCTATACTTTAATGCAGGGAAATGCAAGGTTTATGCATGCAGGGTATGATAATCCAACCAAAGGATATCAAATAACTCATAGTTCATCTAAGCATGTTTTAGATACTTGTACAGAAGAAAAGGATTTAGGAGTGATATTTGATTCAAAACTCAAATTTGACAAGCATATTACAACAGCAGTAAATAATGCCAATAGGATGCTGGGCTTGATTAGGAGTTTTAAAAATTCAAATAAAGAGGTGTTCATACATTTATACACTTATTTGGTATGGCCACATCTTGAGTATGGAAACATCATTTGGAATCCTTTTCTCAAAACGACAGTCCAGTGCAATCGAAAGAGTACAGAGGAGAGCAACTAAAATGTTAAAATCTATTTTTTAAAAAAATATAGATTATGAGGACAGGCTTCAAAAATTAGACTTGCCATCCTTAAAATATAGAAGATTAAGGGGACATTTGATAACTGTTTACAAGACTTTTCAAAATACTGACAATACTAACAAAGGATCGTTTCACTTGTCTAACGAAATAAGAACTTGTGACAGTGATCCTAAAATTCTAGCCATATATAGCAGAAATAATATTAGGAAAAACTTTTTCTGTAACAGAGTCACCAAACATTGGAACAATCTTGTTGCACAAAACTAAATTGGCTTCAGATACTAACAAATTCAAAAACCTCCTAGACAGTGATACTAAAATGCTCAGTTAAAGTATCTTTATGATTAGTGCATCAAAAGGGATGCTTATATCATCACAGCAATAGATAAATTATCCGAAAAGAAGGACGCGTTCTTAGGCCGCGAGACCCTGGTCGTCCAATTACCTGACCTGACCGGACACCCCTTCCTACCCTGTGTGGTAGAAGGCACAGCACATTGACGTCTGTCGGTGAAACACAGAGCACGTGAGGCGAATGGGCAAGCTGCCGCTTTGTAACGATTTATGTTTATCTTGCTGTGTGGAGAAGGGCAAACCAGCGTTGTGCCATCTCTCCAGATTTAGTTCAGTGATGTAAAGCGTTCACTCGGTGCTAATCAAAATGTATTCTTTCCATGTAGAAATACAGAAAAACATGTACAGAAGCAATCAAATAGGTAATTAAGGGAGGTAATCTGTATTAAATACCGCGTTCAGCGAGAGTAACCACACCGTTTTCATGGGACAGCTCAATCAGTGGAACAGTAAATCTGAGAGTGACAATGCCAAAGATAGGCACAATACTAGCGCCTGGGGCTCCTGTAAATGTCAATAATCGATCGATGTCCTGATCAATATTCTGACGTGCGCTTCAAATCAAGTATTTGAGTCTCAGTCTATTTGTTCAAACCACAAATTGAGGAAAGAGAAGTCTGTTTGCTTCAGAAAGACAGGTGTTATCCTCCCCTTACTTTTTATTTTTCCTGGAGCTGGTCTATTTGTCTGTGTGCCAATCCCCACAATCTTGACACAACAACGCGGAAAATCAGGTTTCCCGTTATATAATGAATATTGATAAATAAAAGACAGCTGAAAAACTACAAAACAGTTTTGAACTGTCAGGTTTGTCGTTCATAAACTTTCCGTCTAAGATCCGCTTCATCCTCAGGACGAACGCAATGAATGGTTAGTCCAACGAGTAGAGGTTAAAGAAAAAGGCTTTTCAAACAATGACGGAATGAATGGTTTGTCTTAGAGTAGAGGTTACAGAGAAGAGCTTTTCAACAATGACAGAATGAGTGGGGGTTTGTCCTAGAGTAGAGGTTGAAGAGAAACCCTTTTCACAAACTATCTTCAGTCAGCATTTGTCTTTTCTTGCACAACCAAACACACACACACACACACACATGCGCGCACACACACGCAAGCAGGCTTGCAAGCTCGCACGCACACACACACACACATACATGCGCGCACACACACGCAAGCAGGCTTGCAAGCTCGCACGCACACACACACACGCGCGCGCGCAGGCACCACACACACACACACACACACACACACACACACTAAAATAAACTTTTTTAAGTAACATGCTATGATGAATGGTAAGAAAGCTCGTGGGAATGTTTATTAGTCTTGGACAGCCAAAGAATGGCATGAACTTTGAACTACACTGGGGAAGTCATGCGTGTCAGTGGACCCTAACACCCGTTCGAACCGCGTACAGCTGTGTAGTGGTCAGCACGGAGACTAGCTGGCCGTGACCACAAGTCTGGACAACGGTTTCACATCAGTGCGGTGCGCACACACCCACGAAAGCCTGCTGGACGCACGCACTTTGTTACACCGGTGGGTCTGTGGGTCCGCCTGTTGGACCCCGGTCTTTTGTTGGAGCTCAACTGAAGCGTGTCAGCTTGTGTTGAAGATATTACATCACCGTTAGGCTTAGTCTTTATACAGCTATAGCCTTATGGAGGGGAGAGAGAGAGAGAGAGAAGCAGACTGACAGACAGAAAGAATAAGAGACAGACAGACAGACGGAGAGAGGAGGATAGACAGAGAGAGAAAAAGAGACAGACAAAAAGAGAGATAAGCCGACAAACAAACAGAGAGAGAGAGCCCATTGTTGTGTTTGTGAGTTTACTCTGTCCAAATGTATCGACTTCCAACAAGTCCTGGCGCAGCTGTTGTTGTGTTTGTGACATTAGTGAGTTTACTCTGTCCAAATGTATCGACTTCCAACAAGTCCTGGCGCAGCTACTATTACACTGCTTTGCACCGGAACAATAGGAATTAAGGAGAAAAGGCGGGGCAGGGTGTGGTGGGAAAGGGGGGGGGGGGGTAGCACTAACCAAAGCGGAGAATGTGACCCCGTCTGCAAGTTCGTAGTGTAGGACAGAGAACCCACTGAAGACACGGAGCATTGGAGATATGTTGCTGGTGTACATTCATCGGTAAGTTTGTAGTGTAGGACAGAAAACCCGCTAAAGACACGGAGCATTGGATATGATGATTATGTTGGTGTACATTCATCGGTAAGTTTGTAGTGTAGGACAGAGAACCCGCTAAAGACACGAAGCATTGGATATAATTATGTTGGTGTGCATTCATCGGTAAGTTTGTAGTGTGTAGGACAGAGAACCCACTGAAGACACGGAGCATTGGATATAATTATGTTGGTGTACATTCATCGGTGAGTTTGTAGTGTAGGACAGAGAACCCGCTGAAGACACGGAGCATTGGAAATATATGTTGCTGGTGTACATTCCCACGATGGAATAACCGCTGGTTGCAACACAAAGAGCGTCTCGTACCAGGCAAGGCAACGGCTGTTTCATCCAATAGCGTGGTCAGTATGCAGTGAGAACTGAGTAGCCTTCGCATGTCTTGTCCAATGTCATCGATCACCAATGTCATCGTGAGTTATGATCACCTCACAGACACCCCCACACCCCCACCCCACCCACCCTACCACCACTCCTCCAAAAATTTATTAAAAAAAAAAAAAAAAAAAAAAAGTAGAAAGAACACACTCACACACACACACACACACACACACACACACGCGCGCGCCGAAACAGGGGAAGGGGGGGGGGGGGGCAGAAAGAACAATCTCTCTCTCTCTCTCTCTCTCTCTCTCTCTCTCTCTCTCTCTCTCTCTCTCTCTCTCTCTCTGTGGTTGTCTCTGTGCGTTGTCTTGTGTGTGTGTGTTCAAAAATATGTGCGTACTTTGTCATATTCATTTTATTGTCTGTTTTCATACATGCAAATCTTGTACGTTGTAGTACATTTACATATGTTCTCCCATGATTACATGTTGTGCCTTGCTCTCTCTCTCTCTCTCTCTCTCTCTCTCTCTCTCTCTCTCTCTCTCTCTCTCTCTCTCTCTCTCTCAGCCCACCTCACTCCCTACCCCCACTCTCTCCATCCTTTTCATTATTGTTATTCTCGTTTTTATTTCTATTTTCTGTTTGTTAATTATTATTATTATTGTTGTTGTTGTTGTTTTATTCTGTTTTGTTTTCATTTCTCTTCTATTTTCATTTGATGTTCTTTTGATTACATGACCGCTTTGCTTCCTTTCTTTGTTTTTTTTGTTTGTTTGTTTGTTTGTTTGTTTTTACATTAATTGATTTCACTGCATGTTGTAGTCCCTACTCAGGGCGAGGACTGGATGTAAAAAAGCACGTCAGTGCTTATCTATTTGCCTCGTAAATAAAGACTTTTGTCTTGTCTTTTCTCTCTCTCTCTCTCTCTCTCTCTCTCTCTCTCTCTCTCGTTCGCTCGCTCGCTCGCACAACGCGCACGTACACGTACATGCATACCGATTCGAAATTTGGCAGAGCTAAGAAGATAATGCTTTGAAGATATTGATTGGAACAACCTAGTGCCCACTCACTAGGTCTTCCCTGTGTCGTCCACCGATGGCCTGTTACCCGTAACGGAGACATGACACCTGCTATGTCGCCCGTTCGGGTAGACAGTCAGAATACCTTGGATTGAACAGGAAAGAAAAAAAGGGGGGAGGGGGGATGGTGGGAGAGGTACACTAACTATCGCTGGGTACGAATGGCGGGAAGACCAGCAGTGTAGCTACACACTCCTGTAAGATTTGTGGGTAGGCTACACAGAGTTACACATCGTTCATTTTCTTGTAGCCTATGTGGGCAGTCACCTTGGTACTTGAAGTCTGCATACAGGTAGGAGCGAGCGTGAATGATGATGATAATGACGATGACGATGATGATGATGATGATGATGATGGTGTGCGTGTGTGTGTGTGTGTGTGTGAGAGAGAGAGAGAAAAAGAGAGAGAGACTCACAAAGGCGTGACGAATGTTTAATCATTTCATTATGTGACGCTAAATGCAGTGTGTGTGTGTGTGTGTGTGTGTGTGTGTGGGCACGCGTGCGTGTGTGTCTGTGTAAAAACATAAATAAATTGTATATAGTGTACGTTTGGCAATGCGTGAGGGCGTTTCTTGCTTAAGTAAGTGCGCATGTGTAAAAACAAAAAAGAAAACAAACAACAACAAAAACCCTCCGTCTACATGTTCGGCCAAATGAACAGCCGCGCGCGGGCGCCCCTCTGTGTGTGTAAGCGACAAGCATGTGCAGAGTGTTGACATTGCCAGCGAAGAGAGTGCTTCATTTACAAAGGATATATGCACTTTATGTTGGCACAACCGACCAGGAACTGCGTAGGGCCGACATGGGCTTACTCACAGGTGAGCGTTGAGCCAATGTGGCATTTTGTTACCTTTTGCTACATCTTGATGCTTTTCAATTATTTGTTCGTCATTTTCATTACCATCCAACTCATGTTTATGAGTTTTGCGTATCTCGTTTTATTACCGCTTTTTACTTCTTTATTTTATTTTAATTTTTTAATTTTCTGCATTTGACTATTTTGACATCATTTCATTCCTTTTTAAATGTATTTTAACCAGTTTTGTTCCACTTTCGTTTACCATAGTTTAACTTCTCTCTCTCTCTCTCTCTCTCTCTCTCTTTTATTTTTTTTTTATACGACAGTTATTACTTTAACTGCGTTTCATTTTAAAACTTCGTTTCTTTACATTCCACTGCTGCTTTTTGTGTTTTGTTTTGTTTTGTTTTGTTTGTGTGTGTGTGTGTGTGTGTGTGTGTGTGTGTTTAGGGGGACGGGGGTAGGGGGTGGATTTAACATATCGAACTTCATCTCTCCGTAAAGCTGCATTTTATTTCATCTTACTTTTTTTTTTTCATACAGTCATTTTGAGTACGTTTAGATTCATGTTGCAACTTTTGCTCCTTTTTCGCTACGACGCGTAGGTCAGTTCAAACCTGCCCATGAGGGGTGTGAGCTACAGGGGCCACATTTGGCACATGATTAGATATGCTCGCTGGACGGTGACGTAAAAATTCACACCAGTCGTCACAGAACTATTGACGTCAGCACTACATACTCTTCATTTTCCTAAAGGGAGGAAATTCAGCTAAGGAAGTGAGTGGTATTGACAGAAGAAAAGAAGGGGAGGAACGCACCTCACAGCCAGCAGCAAAAAAAACGGGTGGCAGAATGAAGATGAGGAGCACGGAGCCTGGAATGTACAGCCTTGTTCTGCCAGGCCCTGTGACTCAGTACAGAGCCTGGAATGTGGAGCCTTGTTCAGCCTGACTGTCATCTCTGCATGATGGGTCATCCAATATACCCATCTTACTCCCCACACAGGGCGCTATCATCTCTGTATAATGGGTCATCCAATAACCACCTTACTCCCCACACGTGGCACTGACTGACTTCTCAACTCTCTGTATGATGGGTCATCCAATACCCACCTTCTTCCCCACACATGGCACTGACTGACTGTCCTCTCTGTATGATGGGTCATCCAATACCCACCTTACCCCCCCCCCCCCCCCCCCCCCCCCCCCCAATGGCACTGGCTGTTATCTTTGTATGATGGGTCATCCAATACCCACCTTATTCCCCACACAGGGCACTGACTGACTGTCATCTCTGTATGATGGGTCATCCAATACCCACCTTACTCCCCACACAGGGCACTGACTGTCATCTCTTTATGAAGGGTCATCCAATACCCACCTTATTCCCCACACATGGCACTGACTGACTTCTCATCTCTGTATGATGGGTCATCCAATACCCACCTTACTCCCCACACATGGCACTGACTGACTGTCCTCTCTGAATGATGGGTCATCCAATACCCACCGTACCACCACCCCCCCCCCTAATGCACTGACTGTCATCTTTGTATGATGGGTCATCCAATACCCACCTTATTCCCCACACAGGGCACTGACTGACTGTCATCTCTGTATGATGGGTCATCCAATACCCACCTTATTCCCCACACAGGGCACTGACTGACTGTCATCTCTGTATGATGGGTCATCCAATACCCACCTTATTCCCCACACAGGGCACTGACTGACTCATTTCTGTATGATGGGTCATCCAATACCCACCTTACTCCCCACACAGGGCACTGAATGTCATTTCTGTATGATGGGTCATCCAATACCCACCTTATTCCCCACACAGGGCACTGACTGACTGTCATCTCTGTATGATGGGTCATCCAACATCCACCTTACTCCCCACACATGGCACTGACTGTCATCTCTATATGATGGGTCATCCAATACCCACCTTACTCCCCACACATGGCACTGACTGTCATCTCTATATGATGGGTCATCCAATACCCACCTTATTCCCCACACATGGCACTGACTGTCATCTCTGTATGATGGGTCATCCATACTCACCTTACTCCCCACACATGGCACTGACTGTCATCTCTGTATGATGGGTCATCCAATACCCACCTTACTCCCCACACATGGCACTGATTGACTGTCATCTCTGTATGATGGGTCATCCAATACCCACCTCACTCTCCACACATGGCACTGACTGACTGTCATCTCTGTATGATGGGTCATCTAATACCCACCTTACTCCCCACACAGGGCACTAACTGACTGTCATCTCTGTATGATGGGTCATTCAATACCCACCTTACTCCCCACACAGGGCAGTGACTGTCATCTCTGTATGATGGGTTATCTAATACCCACCTTACTCCCCACACAGGGCACTATCATCTCTGTATAATGGGTCATCCAATACCCACCTTACTCCCCACACATGACACTGACTGTCATCTCTGTATGATGGGTCATCCTATACCCACCTTACTTCCCACACATGCCACTGACTGTCATCTCTGTATGATGGGTCATCCAATGCCCACCTTACTCCCCACACATGGCGCTGACTGTCATCTCTGTATGATGGGTCATCTAATACCCACCTTACTCCCCACACATGACACTGACTGACTGTCATCTCTGTATGATGGGTCATCCAATACCCACCTTACTCCCCACACATGGCACTGACTGACTGTCATATCTGTATGATGGGTCATGCAATACCCACCTTACTCCCCAAACATGGCACTGACTGACTGTCATCTTCTCCCAGACCTGGATGAGAGGCATTACCCATTGGCCAATGATGTTGCTGCTTTTAGGGGTTTTGTTTGTTTTTTTAGATACCCCCTCCCCCTTTTCCTCAGAGACATCGAATCATTGCGCATTTGCAGGAATTAGCATGTGGAGATGGAGGGTGACCAACATGAGACATTAAACCAACCAACTGACTGACCAACCAACCAACCACCCAACTGACCAACCAAATAACAAACCATCTAACCAACTAACCTATCCACATTCCAACCACCCATCCACCAACAACAAACCAACCAACCAGTCCACCAACCAACCAATCCACCAACCAACCCCATCATTCGTAATTTCTTCAAGGGCAGACTGAGAACTAAACAACCACTCCTCGTATAATTGTATGAATTTTTTGTGTGTCATTCTTATACTTTCTGCTTCATTTGTTCCGATTGTCCTTAACTTTTTTTTCTACTTTATAATTTATCGCACTCTGTTTTGTGTGTGTGTGTGTGTGTGTGTGTGTGTGTGTGTTTCTTTTTTTTTTTTCTTTCTTTTTTTTTTTTTTACAACCTTTTATTTCATTCCATCACAGTTTACTATTTTGTAACTGTATGCTTTCTTCTTTGAGTGGTTGATGAGAATACGGGTGGTGACGATGGTCCTAGAATGTGCCATTCTAATCAGAATACGGGTGATGACGATGGACCTAAGATGTGCCATTCTAATTAGAATGCGGGTGATGACGATGGTCCTAAGATGTGTCATTCTAATCAGGGACTGCCTCGCGGGGCTGTACTGTCCGTTTTTTTTTGTGTGTGTTTTTTTCAAAATATATTCCGTAATCAACCAGGCCAGAGAGTTACAGACACCTGCAGTGTTAACAGTGGGACTGTGTGGCCCCAGTCTTCCATTTGATCCCATGGCACACTCCACAGTTGGACTGTGTGGTCCCAGGCTTCCATTTGATCCTATGGCATACTGCACAGTTGGACTGTGTGGTCCCAGGCTTCCATTTGATCCTGTGAAACATGGACTGTGTGGTCCCCAGGCTTCCATTTGATCCTGTGGCACATGGACTGTGTGGTCCCAGGCTTCCATTTGATCCTGTGAAACATGGACTGTATGGTTCCAGGCTTCCATTTGATCCTATGGCATACTGCACAGTTGGACTGTGTGGTCCCAGGCTTCCATTTGATCCTGTGGCACATGGACTGTGTGGTCCCAGGCTTCCATTTGATCCTGTGGCACATGGACTGTGTGGTCCCAGGCTTCCATTTGATCCTGTGAAACATGGACTGTGTGGTTCCAGGCTTCCCATTTGATCCTGTGGAACATGGACTGTGTGGTCCCAGGCTTCCATTTGATCCTGTGGAACATGGACTGTGTGGTCCCAGGCTTCCATTTGATCCTGTGGAACATGGGGACTGTGTGGTCCCAGGCTTCCATTTGATCCTGTGGAACATGGACTGTGTGGTCCCAGGCTTCCATTTGATCCTGTGGCACATGGACTGTGTGGTCCCAGGCTTCCATTTGATCCTGTAGAACATGGACTGTGTAGTTGCAGTCTTCCATTTGATCCTGTGGAAACATGAACTGTGTGGTCCCAGTCTTCCATTTGATCCTGTGGAACATGGACTATGTGGTCCCAGTCTTCCATTTGATCCCATGGCATGCTCCACAGTTGGACTGTGTGGTCCCAGTCTTCCATTTGATCCCATGGCACGCTCCACAGTTGGACTGTGTGGCCCCAGTCTTCCATATGATCCCATGGCACATGGACTGTGTGGTCCCAGTCTTCCATTTGATCCTATGGCACATGGGCTGAGTGGTTCCAGTCTTCCATTTGATCTCATGGCATGCTCCACAGCTGGACTGGGGAAGGACTTGGAATAATTTTCTCAATGAGAATTATCTTATTATTTCACCTACACCTTCTCTCTTACTAGTGTGGTGGAAGGAGCAACTTTCCGGTACTAGTCATCAAAGAAATTTTTATTTGTTCCAGGTACTGATAAAATACTGAAGAATGGCTCTGAGAATAATTTTCCTTAGGCCTGTACTCTTAAAAGTACTTATAGCTCCGAGAGACAGAATTGAAGAGAGAAGTTCAAACATTCAACATTTGATTGAACACACAGAGAACTGACACAAGTTAAGTGCACTTTCACACACATCAACTTTTATTACTTGCACATAGATAGAAATGGCCTGTCACTTCCATAGACTGGGTTTTAGTTCTCATTGGACTACCACAATGAGGGGCCCTTCCTCACTCCTACTTTACTTGCTTGCACTCTGTGCAGCAAGCTTAAGTTGGCATACAGGGGGTTCTGTCTAAGTTACACTGAATGTATATGGCTATTATACATCCACTTCGCTTGTTAGCACCCAGTGCTGTAGCCAAAGTGGTACTCATAGACAGGTTCTCACTGTTTCATCATAAAGTGAGGGCAAGGGTCTGATGGGTTTGAGTCCAGGTGGTAAGCTAACTTAGCTTGGCTCCCAAGAGAATAGTGATCTCTCCTGTGGCTGGTGACTGCCCCACTGGTGTAGATTGGTTGTGTGGTGTTGCCCCGGTTTACAGTGAAGCCATGGTGTCTGGCGTTCCCCCAGCTTTTGGTGAAGTCCCAGCTTCTGGTTCTGTCACAATGTCATGACCAGGATCCCAGTTCTGCGATAAAGAGAACTTGATCTGTAGGTGAGAATCTGATGGCTGGTTTGTTGAGTGCACACATTCACCCTTTTCCTCTTTCTTTTAGAGGAGGTGTGAGACTCAAGCCAGCAAAGTTTTCTCTATGGTAGAGTTTCTGCTGCTATAACTGTTAATCTCCACTTTTGTTTAAAGGCTAAGTTAAGCTTACAAATGGGTAGGAGACAGTAATACAATGTTACACAGTTTCAGTCAAACAACTCTACCATGTTTCTTATGAATTAAATCACACTGGCTTGGGCTATACTAAGTCCAAGTACACACGTGGTGTAGACTTAAAGTCATACATACACTACAAATCACTTCAACAATCACCAGTATTTATAAATCAGAGTAGCAGTTTTCACCTAGCACAGACACACTGCTTTCCTGATTAAAGTTAATCATTTAATTATCTTAACAGACAGAACTGCATACTGGCAAAAGCCAAGGTGCACACAAAGAACAGCGGTCAGATTGGTAACAAAGAATCATAACCACCCGGAGAGAGCTTTTGCCCTGTGATGGCAAGCAAACTACTACACAGAATAATCATTCATCAGTTTGATAAAATGTTGCAAGCATTTGTACAAAGTTACAATGTTAACACACACAGCATACATAAAATCAATACATAGATTCAAAACTCTAAAACAGAGTTCCAACTCACTTTTCCTGGGAATGAACAGTGAAAGAGACTGGTCAAGGAGTACTAGGCCTTCCCTAAGCGTCTCTTTGTCTTCCTCTGCTCTTGACTTCAGGCAGTCCTGAGGGGTCAATGAAGTTGCGACTCTGCGTGTCTGGTATATAAAATTCTCACTTGCTGAATCAGATTTGACAGCCTGTCATTCGCCTATCAGGGGTGGAGAGGGGGAGGGATTTAGTCGTGTCACCAATCGCCTCGCAATTTGTTTGAACCTACTCGGCACAAGGTTAATTTATGCGTCCGTATAGGTGTCCGCGAACACAGGGACTGTAGATATGAAAGGTGTGTGTGTGTGTGGGGGGGGGGGGGGGGGGAGGGGGGTGGAGAAGGGAGGTTTGACGATTGCCTTTGTGTCAATTACAGCCGCACGTGGCACGGATGGAGGGGGGGGGGGGGGCGATGGAGAGAGTGGGGAACATGCCTTTGTGTCACAGGGTAGAGGTGGGTGGAGGGGGGGAGGGGTGGTGAGATGGGCTATTGTTACACTGCACATCCCTGCCGTGTAGTATCGCCCCGCCAGTAAGAACGAACTGCGTCACGCGTTTTACCATGACGCAATGTTTTCCTTTGTCATAGATCGTATCAGTCTGGCCTTTCGCACCGTCCTAAGCGAGAAAGAAAAAAAAAAAAAAAAAAAGGGGGGGGGGGGGGAGGGGGCTTAAGAGGGGAGAGTGGGCTTAGATTTGAAATGGGGGGGGGGGGGTTGAGAGGGGAGAGTGGGCTTAGATTTGAAATCTATTCTTTGGTTTGGTGTTTTAGTGGGGCCGATCGGATGGTTTTGTCAAGCATCACGTCACACTGTCTGTCATTTTGCCTGTCTGTCATTTTGCCCCGTCTGTCATTTTGTCATTTTGCCTGTCTGTCATTTTGCCCGTCTGTCATTTTGCCAGGCAAGATAAGTTTGACTGGAGTGGAAATTTGAAAACTTTGGGCACAGAATGTTTTGCGAATATGCATTAGGCGCAACTAAGAATTTGGCGTAGTCCTATCTGGCTTATGCATGAACTAACACTGTGAAACATTTGAACTAAAATATTCAAACCGAGTGGTTTTACGAACAGGTTTGTTGTAGTTGCTAAGTTGTTGCTGGATGAAGGGAGGGGGACGACTACGAGGGTCAGGGAGGGGAACAGGAATAGAGGCAGGGAAGAGTTAAAAGAGGTAAACAAACAAACCAACCAACAAACAAACACAAGAACACTCAAAGAAATGGTAGAAAGCATGCACAATGTTGACTAACAGCCACATACTGATAAAGCAAGTTTCAAAGTGAAAGGACTGCAGGCGGAAATTGAAACATATTTTTTAAGACAGTGAATCTGCAAACAACAGGGACAAACAAATTACAAGACAAAAACGACGCGTTTCGACCTCTCCAGTTTGTCTTGTAATTTGTTTGTCCCTGTTGTTTAGTGGACAATTCTTTCAAAAATTTGATATAAAGCAGGAAAATATAAGAGAATGTAATAGAAAGTATAAAAAAGGGAATAAAGTACAGACATAGACAAAGGGAGGAGAATGTAGGGAAAAGTAGGTACAAACATTAAGGCAAAGGAAGGTGTAGGTACAAGCTGTCTTGACTGAACACGCCCTGGCCGTCAAGGTGTGCTGTCTTGACTGAACACGCCCTGGCCGTCAAGGTGTGCTGTCTTGACTGAACACGCCGCCCTGGCCGTCAAGGTTGCTGTCTTGACTGAACACGCCCTGGCCGTCAAGGTGTGCTGTGATCGTGCCAATGAACCGTGTCGGATACTGGCCACACCACGTGCACCGCTGACTGACCGCTGGCCACTGGACCGCAAAGAGCTCTTAGTAAATACCATTGAAGGCTTTGCTGACACGTTGTTGCTCCCCCCTCCTCCCTCTCTCTCTCCCTTCCTCCCTCTCTCTCTCCCTCTCTGCGATGGCTTGAGTTAATCAGTGTGTGTGTGTGTGTGTGTGTGTGTGTGTGTGTGTATGCGCGCACGCGTGCATATGTGTGTATGTGTGTGTGTGTGTGTGTGTGTGTGTGTGTGTGTGTGCGAATGGGCGCTTGTTCGCGGGTGCGTGTATGTGTGTGTGTGTGTGTGTGTGTGTGTGTGTCTTGAAACGATTCTTTATCTTAGTGAAAAATATTACAGCCAAAATAGTATGAGCATGGTGTAGAGCATCCACGGTTCTTTCTTTCGTACAATTCTGGGCCGACTTTACGGACTTCAGAGTTCATGGGTTATAGACGAGCTGTAATGTTCCGTCAGCGAGATATGCAGGCCGACTCCGTTTATGTCATCACGAAATGCAATGGGAAATGATGAGCTGGTGAACTGGGGAAAGGGAGGTGCATGAACAGAACAGGCGTATGTCAGCAGGAGGAAACTCTAAGGAGAGCTTGACAGCAGAAAGTCTTTCGAGAAGACCCCCCCCCCCCCCCCTCCCCCCCCCTTGCCCTTCTCCCCTTCTCAGATCAGACAGGGGTTTCGGCCCTGAACTCCTTGCACAGAAGGGAGGACAGGCGTTTGTCATGAACTCTTTCCCCAAGTTTTAGCCAATGGTCTCATGACACGAAAAGAGACGGTCAAAGATGGCTGATGTTTGGTATTCTTTTGATTTTAGGCTTGAAACGTTTTCACATTAACTGTTCTGCTTTTTTTAAGTTCGTTCTGCCAAAAATGTTAGAAAACGTGTCTGTGATGAACGGCAGTTATCATCAGTCTGGTTGAGTGTCTTTAAAATCATTGTCAATCACAAACACCCTCTGACAAACACTTCAGTCTGTGTCCACAGTTTTGATGGAACAGCTCCCTGCCCTATGTATGAAGAGACGCCAGTGTAGTCTGCTCTCCTGAATTTTAAGGCAGTTCCTCAATGGGGGATGCCTTATTGTCAGAAGGCCCGTTAGTCAGAAGGCCCACTAGTCAGAAGGCCCACTAGTCAGAAGGCCCGTTAGTCAGAAGGCCCGTTAGTCAGAAGGCCCACTAGTCAGAAGGCACACTAGTCAGAAAACACACTAGTCAGAAGGCCCGTTAGTCAGAAGGCCCACTAGTCAGAAGGCCCACTAGTCAGAAGGCCCACTAGTCAGAAGGCCCGTTAGTCAGAAGGCCCGTTAGTCAGAAGGCCCGTCAGTTGGCATTCAGTTGCATGAATGTAGGTATTACCGCTGATAGGCCGAAAATGATGATCACAGAATTTCTATCTGACCTACAGTGACTGCCCTACGGTGTTGTTTGTCAAATATTCATACAAACTGGATTTCCGTTTAACATGTAACTGAATGCCAACTGATTTTCTGACTAACGGGCCTTCTGACTAACGGGCCTTCTGACTAGTGGGCCTTCTGACTAATGGGCCTTATGACTAATGGGCCTTCTGACAAAAAGGTAGGCACTTCCTCAATATGCCTTGAAGAAATGCTAGTACGCTTTTCTAGATTTTAACACGGTTCCTCAATACGCCTTAAAGGAACGCCAGTACGCTTTTCTAGCTTTTAACGTAGTTTCTCAAAACGCCTTTAAGAAACGCCAGTATGCTTTCCTAGATATTAACACAGTTCCTCAATATGCCTTGAAGAAATGTCAGTGCGCTTTTCTTGATTTTAACGCAATTCCTCAATACGCCTTGAAGAAACGCCAGTACGCTTTTCTAGATTTTAACACAGTTCCTCAATACGCCTTTAAGAAACGCCAGTACGCTTTACTAGATTTTAACGCAGTTCCTCAATGTGCTTAAAAAAATTTTTTTTTAAACGCCGGTGCGCTTGTCAAGATTTTAACGTAGTTCCTCAAAACGCCTTGAAGAAACGCCATTATACTTTTCTAGATTTTAACACAACTTTTCTATAGCCACTGAAGAAACGTCAGTCTGTTTTTCCTGCAGTTTAACTCTGTTTCTCTGTACTTCTGGAGCAAACGTCTGATAGCTTTCCTGAGTTTGATTGAAAGGTCTTTCTACCTCTGGTATAATTTTTCAGTCTGCTTTTCTGAGTTATTATCGAATGTCTAGGTACTCGTGGCAGAAACATCAGTCTACTCACAAAAAGAAATGAATAAATTATTTGATAATACAAAAAATAAATGAAAGAAATAAGTAAAAAAAAAAAACAACACCATAAATACATAGGCATATAAAAAAATAGAAGAGAAATGAAATGGCATAAAACACCTCACCACCTGTCTGTTATCCTGACGTTCCATAAAACACCTCACCACCTGTCTGTTATCCTGATCTTCCATAAAACACCTCACCACCTGTCTGTAATCCTGATGTTTCCATAACCATCCCTGTCTGTTATCCTGATGTTCCATAAAACACCTCACCACCTGTCTGTTATCCTGATGTTCCATAAAACACCTCACCACCTGTCTGTTATCCTGATGTTCCATAAAACACCTCACCACCTGTCTGTTATCCTGGAGTTCATAAAACACCTCACTACCTGTCTGTTATCCATGTGTTCCATATCCTCACCACCTGTCTGTTATCCTGGAGTTCCATAAAACGCCTCACCACCTGTCTGTTATCCTGGAGTTCCATAAAACACCTCACCACCTGTCTGTTATCCTGGAGTTCTAAAAACACCTCACTACCTGTCTGTCTTCTTGGGATTCAATCAAATTCCTCACTGCCTCTCTGCTTCCACAAACACAGGCCAACCTCACTACTCTAGATTTCACAACACAGTTTCCACTAAAACGCCTCACTACCACAACACTGCCTACCTATCCTGGATTTCACAACACAGGCCTACCTCACTAAAACTGGATTTCACAACACAGGCCTTCCTCACTGCTTCCATTTCACACCTCACTACCTACCTCACTGCTCTAGATTTTCAGATTTCACAACACGGGCCTACCTCACTGCTTTAGATTTCACAACACAGGGCCTACCTCACTGCTCTAGATTTCACAACACAGGCCTACCTCACTGCTGTAGATTTCACAACACAGGCCTACCTCACTGCTGTAGATTTCACAACACAGGCCTACCTCACTGCTCTAGATTTCACACAACACAGGCCTACCTCACACAGCTCTAGATTTTCACAACACAGGCCTACCTCACTGCTCTAGATTTCACAACACGAGCCTACCTCACTACCCTAGATTTCACAACACAGCTCTAGCCTACCTCACTGCTCTAGATTTCACAACAGAGGCCTACCTCGCTGCTCTGTCAGAAAGAACAGTCATAGATACGGACAGTCGCTGTACTTTCTGGACTCTCAGTGAATTGCCTGCCCACCTGTGTTGTCAATGGCAGTCCGCTTTCTGAGTTGTTAGGAACTACACACCGCTATCTTTGTTGTCAATGTCAGTCTGCTTTCTGAGTTGTAAGTAACTACACCGTTATCTTTGCTGTCAATGTCAGTCTGCTTTCTGAGTTGTAAGTAACTACACTCGCTATCTTTGTTGTCAATGTCAGTCTGCTTTCTGAGTTGTAAGGACTACACCGCTATCTTTGTTGTCAATGTCAGTCTGCTTTCTGAGTTGTAAGTAACTACACCGCTATCTTTTTGTTGTCATGTCAGTCTGCTATCTGAGTTGTAAGTAACTACACCGCTATAGTTTGTTGTCAATGTCAGTCTGCTTTCTGAGTTGTAGTAACTACACCGCTATCTTTGTTGTCAATGTCAGTCTGCTTTCTGAGTTGTAAGTACTACAACACCGCTATCTTTGTTGTCAATGTCAGTCTGCTTTCTGAGTTGTAAGTAACTACAAACCGCTATCTTTGTTGTCAATGTCAGTCTGCTTTCTGAGTTGTAAGTAACTACACCCGCTATCTTTGTTGTCAATGTCAGTCTGCTTTCTGAGTTGTAAGTAACTACACCGCTATCTTTGTTGTCAATGTCAGTCTGCTTTCTGAGTTGTAAGTAACTACACCCGCTATCTTTGTTGTCAATGTCAGTCTGCTTTCTGAGTTGTAAGTAACTACACCGCTATCTTTGTTGTCAATGTCAGTCTGCTTTCTGAGTTGTAAGTAACTACACCGCTATCTTTGTTGTCAATGTCAGTCTGCTTTCTGAGTTGTAAGGACTACACACCGCTATCTTTGTTGTCAATGTCAGTCTGCTTTCTGAGTTGTAAGTAACTACACCGCTATCTTTGTTGTCAATGTCAGTCTGCTTTCTGAGTTGTAAGTAACTACAACGCTATCTTTGTTGTGTCAATGTCAGTCTGCTGTCTGAGTTGTAAGGACTACACCGCGCTATCTTTGTTGTCAATGTCAGTCTGCTGTCTGAGTTGTAAGGACTACACCGCTATCTTTGTTGTCAATGTCAGTCTGCTTTCTGAGTTGTAAGGGACTACACCACTATCTTTGGCGGAAACCGCAGCCTGCTTTCTGGGTTTTCAATGCAATGCCTCGCTAACTCGAGAGAGAAAAAACATCAGTCAGCCTTTTCAGCCCACGTTGAGGTCATCGCGTGTATTGGATATAATCAATCAGCGGACACACCGCAGGACTGAGATACATGGCGATTGTTGTCATGTCGTATATCACAATGTTTTCAGGAGCGACGAATCAAAGACTCATCATACTGTTGCACATATCTTAAGTTTTTGATGTTGTCATTTCATGCGGGAGAAAATGAACGTGAATTAGGACATCTGACTACTTGTTTTGCTTGCGTGCGAGCCTGTGGAGTGACTTGCTGTAGGAAAGTACGGTGGGAGTGATGGTAGTGGTTACGGCTGCAGTGACCGTAGGTGTGGTGTGTGTGTGTGTGTGTGTGTGGTAACAGAGAAAACCAGTTAACTATCCCATTTCCTCCCGTTGCCTTTGTCGTTTTTTAACAGGACCAGGAACCAGCCATGGCCAGCTTCCAGACGGTACTGTTGGCCAGGCTAGGACGATGGCTCCTGAATCTATGATGATTAAATACTCTTGACTTCACTCGCGCAACAGACGAGGTCTACAAAAGAAAGACGCAGAGAGAGATAGAGACAGAGAGAGGGACAGAGAGACAACGCTCTTTGGTTCACGATGTCGGCGCGAGACGTGATCTGCTGCCAGAGACGTCTTTCGCTGAGCAGAGAGGAGGGCTGCTGCTGCTGGTCTGTGGGCTGACCACTGCCCTGGGGTCATTCCTGCTGCTGCTGCCCTCCCCACCCGCTCTCCTCCTACTACCATCACATACAACGGTGGTCTCCCTTGGAGCGGTCGTCGCCAGTCAGTCCGCAGAGAGAGAAGGGGACACCCACGGCCCCGCTCCCACCACGTCAGCACGCCCCTCTCTCACCGCCGCCCAGCATTGCCCGCTGTGATGACGTCATGGGCTCTATGACGCAGGGGCGTTGGAGCGACTGGCCTATGACGGCTTCGGACCTTCGGAAGATGAAGGACTTCCACACACATGTGAGCTTGGGACAGCCATGACGTTAGAGTGTCTTGTCGACAGTTTGAAGGCTGTTTCACTCTTCAGATATTCTCGATCTGTTTCTCTGTCTATCTATCTGTATGTATGTATGTATGTATGTATGTATGTATGTATGTATGTATCTGTCTGTCTTTCTACAGACAGACAGACAGATACACGCGCGCGCTCATGCACACACGCACGCGCGCACGCGCGCATGCACACACAACACACACACACACACACACACACACACACACCACACCACACACACACACACATATATATATATATAATATATATATATATATATATATATATATATATATATAATGTGTGTGTATATGTATGTATGCATGTATGCATGTATGTATGCATGTATGGAAAACAGGGACGCATATATATATATATATATATATATATATATATATATATAGAGAGAGAGAGAGAGAGAGAGAGAGAGAGTATCTATAACTATGTGGATGTATGTTTATTCATATATCTATACTCTGTCTGTCTGTCTGTACATCTATCTAGCTAGCTAGCTAGCTAGCTAGTTATTTGTCTATCTATCTATCAATCTATCTATCTAAGTACCTGTCTGTCTATAAATCTAGATGTCCATCCATCTATACCTATGTACCTAACTATCTATTTATTTCTCTTTCTGTCTGTCTGTCTGTCAGTCTGTCTGTCTGTCTGTCTGATTAACTGTCCATCCCAACCTCTTCCAGATCAATTAGACAATGCAAAAACAAAAAAGAAAAAAAAAAAATGATAATAATGATAAATAATGATAATAAATAAATAAATAAACGAATAAATAAATAAATAAAAATGATAATAAATGTTTGCCCAGAACACACACACACACACACACACACACACACACACACACACACACACATGAACATCACTGGCCAATTAATCAAGGGAATCAACCCCTACGGAAAACACCCATTACCCACAGGCCTCATAGGACAACCAGTGGTGAGGAAGACAGAAAGAAAAAAATCGACAAACAAATATTATTTTGCAAGCAATGAAAAGTGATGAGAGTTTTCCAGTCTTATACTTGAAGATTGAGGAAGATGCGAAGGATATGAACACTGTGGATCCAGGGGCGGTAAGCTGTACAGCTGTGGATCTAGGGGCGGTAAGCTGTACTGCTGTGGATCTGGGGGCGGTAAGCTGTACAGCTGTGGATCTAGGGGCGGTAAGCTGTACAGCTGTGGATTTAGGGGCGGTAGGCTGTACAGCTGTGGAGCTAGGGGGAGGTAAAATGTACAGCTGTGGATCTAAGGGTGGTAAGTTGTACAGCTGTGGATCTAGGGTGGTAAGCTGTTCTGCTGTGGATCTAGGGGTGGTAAGCTGCCCTGCTGTGGATCTAGGGGCGGTAAGCTGTGCTGTCTGGCAAAGAACCACGTGGTTGCTTCCCCAGGTGAGGGAGGTGGAGCACAGGATTCCCCACGGCCTGCAACGCCAGGATGGCCTGTGTGGAAAATGTCAGCTTTCCTGACCAGGACGGGGGAGCATCCCAAGTGGTACGCTTCACACCTCCCCTCGCCCCCCACCCCCACCCCTTCCTTCTTGCCCTTGTTGTCTGTCCCTCCTTGTTGTTGTTGTTGTTGTTGTTCAGTGATGATTTTTCTCTTTCATCCGCACAGACGCCTTGCGTGTGATCAATTTGAATTAAAGCAAGGCAATAAGAAAAACAAAAAAAAAGCAAAACAAAAGAACAAAAAAAAAAAAAAAAAAAAAAAAAATCAAAAAAAAAAAAAAAAAAAAAAAAAAAAAAAAAAAACGTTTAGTATCCCGACTCCCGACTGTTCATCAAGCTTCCACGCAAATATTCGTTGAAGTTTCGCGGCATTTTCAGCTGATGTAGATCAAAGACTGGACTTCAAAAGGCGGCGATGAGAGCATGGTCAACAGTAAGAAGGACAACTGTGGATCGCCCCCATGACATTCTCCATACAGGCGACCTAAAGAAAGTTGACGACCAAACAAAGCAGGTAGGTAATGAGCGACTTATCAAGCAGAAAATACAGCATTGCTCTCCGATATGATGACATGGAAACAGGGACAATGACAGCATTGCTCTCTGGAAAGGATGACATGGAAACAGGGACAATGGATGACAGCATTGTTCTCTGTTAGGATGACATGGAAACAGGGACAATGACAGCGTTGTTCTCTGAAAGGATGACATGGAAACAGGGACAATGACAGCATTGCTCCTGAAAGATGACATGGTTCTCTGTTAGGAGACAATGAACAGGGACATGACAGCATTGCTCTCTGTTAGGATGAACATGGAAACAGGACAATGACAGCAATTGCTCTCTGTTAGTGACATGACATGGAAACAGGGTGACAATTGACAGGCATTGTTTCTCTTTTAGGATGACCATGGAAACAGGGACAATGACAGCATTGTTCTCTGTTAGGATGACATGGAAAACAGGGACAATGACAGCGTTGTTCTCTGATAGGATGACATGGAAACAGGGACAATGACAGCATTGTTTCTCTGTTAGGATGACATGGAAAAGGGACAATGACAGCATTGTTCTCTGTTAGGATGACATGGAAACAGGGACAATGACAGCATTGTTCTCTGATAGGATGACATGGAAACAGGGACAATGACAGCATTGTTCTCTGATAGGATGACATGGAACAGGGAACGGCAATGACAGCATTGTCTCTGATAGGATGAACAAGGAAACGGGACAATGACAGCATTGTTCTCTGTTAGGATGACACTGGAAACAGGGCACAATGACAGCGTTGTTCTCTGTTAGATGACATGGAAACAGGGACAATGACAGCATTGTTCTCTGTTAGGTGATGACATGGAAACAGGGACAATGACAGCATTGTTCTCTGTTTAGGATGACATGGAAACAGGGCAATGACAGCGTTGTTCTCTGATAGAATGTCATGGAAACAGGGAGGCCAAAAAATGCAAAGGACAACTGCAGGGCAGCCTTGAGTCCCTGAAGAAGCTTACAAGAGAAACTCAGCAACCCAGTGCTGGACGGACCTGCTGAGAGTCTGGCGTTGGTGAACGGACCTGCTGAGGTCTGGCGTTGGGTGAACGACCTGCTGAGGTCTGACGTTTGTGAACGGACCTGCTGCCTAGGTCTGGCGTTGGTGAACAGACCTGCTGAGGTCTGGCGTTGGTGAAAACAGACCTGCTGAGGTGTCTGACGTTGGTGAACAGACCTGTTTGAGGTCTGGCGTTGGTGAACGGACCTGCTTAGGGTCTGGCCGTTGGGTGAACGACCTGCTAAGGGTCTGGCGTTGGGTGAACGGACCTGCTAAGGGTCTGGCGTTGGTGTAACGGACCTGCTAAGGGTCTGGCGTTGGTGAACGGCCTGCTAAGGGTCTGGCATTGGTGAACGGACCCTCTGAGCTCTGGCGTCGATATGAAAAATGCCACTACGGATAAAGATAACATTTCCGATTTGACGATAAGGTTCACTAAAGACTACGTTTTTTCAAAGGCCAAAAGAAACTTATATCTAAACAACCCCGTCTTCAAAGATGACAGAAAATCGTGTTCATATCGAAAAACATATTGGAAAGATGAATACGTATTTGTTCACTTTTAAAACGAACTAAAAACTTTACGAAGTTTTAAACAGCTGTCGAGAATACTGAAAGAAAAATGTAGCCAGATATAAACATTCTGCATGTTATATTTTCTATGATCGCTCGCTCTGACGCGCACACACATCACACATGCGTGTGCATATGCACTACACGCACAACACACACGAACGCTCACTCACATGCACCACATACGCACATGCGAATACGCCCACATAAAAGGCACACCTAAATCTACACAAATGTGCGGATACGTGCGTGCAGGAGCATTCTCACACAAGCCCACAAATCACGACCGCACACACATGCACATGTATTTCTGCATACACTTGCGCCCGCGCGCGCACACACACACACACACACACACACACTCTCTCTCTCTCTCTCTCTCCTCTCTCTCTCCCCTCTCTCTCTCTCTGTCTCTCTCACACACACACACACACACACACACACACCAAACACACACACACCCCACACACACACACACACACAAGCAGGTGCGTGCGTGCGTGGGTGGGAGGAGGGGGGAGTGGAGACGAGGGAGGAGGTGGGTGTGGGCGGTTGGGGAAAGGGTGAAGGGGGAGGAAGAGCGGAGGGGGGGGGGGGGGTGCTGTGAAGGGTTCTAGCGGTGTCAGTGTGTTTTCCACAGTGCCGTATGGCTCTATGTCAGTCATGCCCTGCTGTAGTCAGTCCTGCCCTGCATGCTGTGGACTGCCCTGCATGCTGTGGACTGCCCTGCTGTAGTCAGTCCTGCCCTGCATGCTGTGTGGACTGTCCTGCATGCTGTGGCTGCCCTGCTTTAAAAAATCAGAGTCCTGCCCTGCATGCTGTTGTCTGCCCTGCATGCTGTGGACTGCCCTGCTGTAGTCAGTCCCTGTCCTGACCATGCCATTGTGGACTGCCCTGCTGTAGTCATCAGTCTCCCTGCCCTGCACTGCTGTGGACTGCCCTGCATGCTGTGGACTGCCCTGCTGTAGTCAGTCCTGGCCCTGCATGCTGTGACTGCCCTGCTGTAGTCAGTCCTGCCCTGCATGCTGTGGTCTGCCCCATGCATGCTGTGGACTGCCCTGCATGCTGTGGACTGCCCTGCTGTAGTCAGTCATGCCCTGCATGCTGTGGACTGCCCTGCTGTAGTCATCCTGCCCTGCATGCTGTGGACTGCCCTGCATGCTGTGGACCGCCCTGCATGCTGTGACTGTCCCTGCATGCTGTGGACTGCCCTGCTGTAGTCCAGTCCATCCCTGCATGCTGTGGACTGCCCTGCATGCTGTGGACTGTCCTGCATGCTGTGGACTGCCCTGCATGCTGTGGACTGCCCTGCTGTAGTCAGTCCTGCCCTGCATGCTGTGGACAGCCCTGCATGCTGTGGACTGCCCTGCTGTATTCCTCTGCCCTGCATGCTGTGTACTTGCCTGCCCTGTGGATGCCTGGCATGGACCGGCCCTGCATGCTGCGTGGACTGCCCTGCATCTGCTGTGTACCCGCCCCATGCATGCTGTGAATGCCATGCCGATTACTCCTTCACTCACTGAACAGTCATCTTGGGGGCAATGGTACTGTCAACGCTCCACTTCAATGTCCTTCAAGATTCGAGCCCTATGCCATGACTGTCAAATACTCCACCTCGATGTCCTCATGGTTTCGAGTCCTATGCAATGACTGTCAATATTCTATTCTCAATGTCCTCAGGTTTCGAGTCCTATGCACGTATGGCTGTCAATACCTCAATGTCCTCAGGTTCGAGTCCTATGCCATGACATCATATACCTCGATGTTTTCAGTTTTCGAACCCTATGCCATAACTGTCAATACCTCAATGTCCTCAGGTTTTCGGGCCCACTGCTATGACTGTCAATACCTCAATGTTTTCCAGGTTTTCGGGCCAGACGGCTGATGACTCAATACCTCAATGTCCTCAGTTTTCGGGCCCACCTGCTATGACTGTCAATACCCTCAATGTTTCAGTTTCGGGCCCACTGCTATGACTGTCATACCTCTCATGTTTTCAGGTTTCGAGCCCAATGCTATGACTGTCAATACCTCAATGTCCTCAGGTTTCGGGCCCAATGCTATGACTGTCAATACCTCAATGTTTTCAAGGTTTCGGGCCCAATGCTATGACTGTCAATACCTCAATGTCCTCAGGTTTCGGGCCCAATGCTATGACTGTCAATACCTCAATGTTTTCAGGTTTTCGAGCCCTATGCGATGCCGAGAGGAAGATAACCTTGCTGTTAACCCACAACCGCTGTGTCAGTCGTCCCCTACAGACCAGTGCGCAATGCCCAGAGTGTTACGACATGCGCAACCCTCTCCATGCAGAATACGCAAGATGGCGGCAACGAAGGCAGGGTGCCAGATGACGGAAATGTCCGTGGAGGAAATATGTCATCTGTTAAAAGGCGCCACCCTCTACTTCATTGGCGATTCCTTCGTCCGCCATATCTTCACTGCCCTATGCTCCTGGCGGTCAGGGGAGATGACGTCACTGGGGCTTTCAGTCCAAACATGCCTAGAGGTGGTAGCCTGCATGTTCTGTTTTGTTATCGTGTTTTGTTTGGTGCATTTCACCTGCCCCCTCCCTCCTCCTCTTCCTCCTGTGTGTGTGTGTGCGTGCGCTGCGCGCGCGCCGGTGTATCGTTATCATTTTACTGGTGTTGTGCTTCTTATCCGTCCTCCTACTCTCCCTATTCTTCACCTCCTCCACCCCTTTCCCCACCCCACCCACACCAATCCCTGCCCTCTTGTACCCCCCCCCCCCCCCCCCCCCCCCCCCCCCCCGTGTCTCAAATTCAGTGCCCCTTCATTCCCTGCTCTCGTGGTGACCTCAGTTTCCATTGCCTGCCCACGTCTACGTACTTGCGGATTCTGTCGGGGTCACTGGTATTGGATTCAGTCGGGGTCATTGGTGTTGGATTCTGTCGGGGTCCACTGGTGTTGACCAATTCGCGGGGACTGTCGTTGGGCAGACGTAGTGTCGCCCTCCGGAGGAAAGCTCACTCACACCGGCTCCGCGACTAAGCATTATAATCGTCAGTATCCCCATGCCTTGGCTAAGCTATGTCAGGCCAGTTGACATAGGCTAGAACCCCAAGGCCACATCACAATGTTTGTTTGCTCTGCATAGTTATGCGGGGATTGTCTTTATTCGGGACAAGCTCCCTAGCATAACATTGTCAGTCTTCAAAATCCCCCAAAGTCGGAGTGTGGCTGCCCATGTGGCGGGGGTAATCAAAAACGGTCACACACGTAATGTTTTTTGCCATTCCCAGCTGATGCATTGTACCATAGTGTTCAAATGCCTCAGCTGTTTGCATGATCCCTGGATCTTTTAGCCAGGGAGCCGACAACAACAATCGCAGTAGTCGTCAAGAGGATGTGTCCTCTGTCTAATTGGCTCTGAACAGCACCACCCTGACCACCAACCGAGGTGACTAGGTAACAGTGCACAGTGCATTGTCTCCTGTGGTGGGTTACCTCATGACGACCTGACATTGACTGCTCCCCCGTGGATTGCTCGTGGCCAAAGATTGGGACAAGAAAAAGAAAGGGAAAAAAGAAAGAAACAAAAGGAAGAAATTCAGGATGCCAAAACAGAACCGCAATCTCAAAATGTAAATAACGCACTCAACGTCTTTAAGGGACAACTTTTTACTTCTTTACATCCATTAAAATAATAGTTTTAAGCATTCCTACTAGCCTTGGAGTCAATGTATACAAATTGTTTCACAGCACAAATCGCTTCGGCTGAACTGATAATGGTTCATCACAATCAATCATTTTCTTGCATGTTGTCCCCCAACACCTCTCCAACCTTCTATAACCTTTTGCCAAGTATTGTTTCATGACGGAAAAGTCTAAAGGGCGTTGCAATTACTTCCCCCCCCCTGCGTGTTTTTTCACTCTAGTAC
>JADBJO010012656.1:27500-56656 GCA_016801955.1 Conus betulinus | reverse complement strand
CTCTCGCTCTGTCACCCCCTTATATCCGCTCTTTACAAGCACAGACCACACACACATCCTTTTTAACACTTTAGTGTCAGTCACACCTTTGAACAATGGTATGGACTGAAGACTAAGGAAAAAAAAAAAACCAGTTAAAACAGTA
The DNA here is from genome assembly GCA_016801955.1 of Conus betulinus. NCBI lineage: Eukaryota > Metazoa > Mollusca > Gastropoda > Neogastropoda > Conidae > Conus > Conus betulinus. Next base: position 56,511 of record JADBJO010012656.1, on the reverse strand, counting down.
TAATTGCACCGTTAAACTTTGTGTACTTTCGATCTCCCCGAACTTTTCTCTTGAGCAATGTCATGGATGTGGGTCTTTCCCACATCGCAGGATTTGATCTGGGTCTGGGTCAATACGCTGCAGTAACCAATTTGGTTATATTTGAAATGGAAAACTAGGAAACTCAGTAAGAAAATTGAAAGATAGGAAGTGGTGGGGGGAGGGGGGGTCAAAGGATTTTGCAATGGAAATTGTAGTCTCATTTTGATCACTTCTCTTTATAAACTTCACCCTGTCTTCCACGATTAGATTTGTTGTTTTCCTTGAAGATTTCTGTGAAGTTTTGAACAAATTGTTCGCAAGGAGCCAGTAGGTGCCTGACAATGCAGCAATTCTGAAAGGGAGGTAACTAAAACTGCAGAGGGACACAGAGTGACAAAACCTGCTTTGCATACAGCAGTGCATGATGATATGCTCAGTCCTACAGTTGACTGATTTTCTTCATTTTTATCATGCGTTCTGCCTCCAGATTTGTGTGTCACAGTCGTAAAAAGTAAACGTTATGTTGATAGTTGGGTATTGTAGAGTGTCTTTGAAGGATAGGCATCTAGAGAATATAGCAGATCATTCATGGAAAAAGTATTCAGGAATATGTGAGGGTTGCTGATCAGGGGAGTACTACAGTACTGCAGTGTTCTTACACACATACAATCACAAACAAATGCACCCATACAAAGACACAAAAAAGGAATATTACAATGTAATGTTGACATAGACACTAAACATTCTCTCATACAAAAAATGAGTCAGAACCCATTCAAACCACACCTCTGACGGTGACGTTGGTCTTGGGTGGAAGCCACACCTGCAGTGTTGGTGGCTTTACACACATAGTCTCCACCATCATCCACTTCCACTCGGCTGATTTCCAGACGACTGGACGATGTTCTTGTTTTGATGCTGATCGAGTTGTGTTCGGGGCCAGGAGCTGCAAATAAAATGTCAAATACGTACAAAGGAAATGGATGGGGGAGGGAAAGGGGTAGGAGTGGGAAACAGAAAGAGAGGGCAAGGTGAAGTGTGAGATATGGTAGAGTCAAGTGTGAGAATGGTATGAAAGTGCAGTGCAGAGGGCTGCACTGATGTATGTGCGCATGTGCTTGTAGAAGCATGGGTGATTTATATGTACATACACATGCATATTTATGTACAGGTATATGCCTGGATTGTGCAAAGTGCGTCTGGATTGTGTGTGTGTGTGTGTGTGTGTGTGTGTGTGTATGTGTGTGTGTGTGCGTGTATCGTGTAGAGACAGAGCCGTGTGTGTAATTGTGTGTGTGCATATATAAGTGTGTGCGTGTGTGTGTGTGTGTGTGTGTGTGTGTGTGTGTGTGTGTGTGTGTGTGTGTGTGTGTGTATGTGTGAATGCATACATGTGTGTTTATGTGAGTTTATGTGTGTATGTATGTCCGCATGTGTGTGCGTCTGTCTGCATGTGCGCGTGTGTGTGTGTGTGTGTATGTGTGTGTGTGTGTGTGTGTGTGTGTGGTGTGTGTGTGTGCATGTGCACGTATGTGCATGCATGCATGTGTGGGCAGGCGGGTGGGCGTGCATGTGCGTGTGTGTGTGTGTGTGTGTGTAGGGAACAGAGATGATGACCAAGAGAGATAGACAAGTGTTTGGAGGATGAAGCGCATGTGGGACAGACTTGACATACGGACCCAGCGACCTAAATACTCCTCTCACCTGTCCATCCAAGAACCACTCCACATTAGGATCAGGTTTACCACTGAAGGCACAGCTTAGACTCAGCCTGTCCCCTTCCTTCAGCTCCACTGGCGACAATGTTCTGGTGAACTTTGGTGCTTCTTCTGCACTCCTCTCTGTGTAAACACATAAATACGCTGTGAACAACCAAGTCATTCCCTATCGGAATACAGTACGCACCTTTGCATGAAAAAAGGGGAAAAGGGAACACCAGAGGGAAACAAGATTGTGAGTTATTCAAATGCTTGTTTCTTTTTGTTTTTCTTCTTTTTTTTTTTCCAACTCTATACATCCAAAAGAACAATTTAGAAAAGACAGTTAAGTTTCATTATTGAGATAAAACATGATTAAGATAAAAAAAAAAAGTACTGTGCCTTTTTCTGCATGTGGACTTTATTGCTGGTTTTAAATTTCATGCCTGTATTAGCTATGATTGAGTAGCAGTATATCTTCACATTTCTTGATGTTACAAATGTAACTGAACCGTCAACTACCACAAACATTCCTAGTAACAGTATGTACCACAAGATGAGGGACAAGTTCTCACGAAAGGTAAAAGAGGGGGGAAAACTATTGTGAGGATGAGAACTCCTGCAAGGAGAACAAGTGACTTTTCCGGTGGAAGACTGGGGTCAAATCAAAGGACATGCACTTCAGTCACAGCCACTCACTTGATGTTGGTTATACCCTGACGTCGACAGAACTGAAGATATTTCAAGAGATGGTGTCGTGAGACAAACAGTGCTTCGTCCCTTTGTCTGTAGGCTGCTTTGAAAGGAACTGAAAACTGGTTTACATGTGAGACAGAGAGAGAGAGAGAGAGAGAGTGTGTGTGTGTGCGTGCATTCATGTGTGTGTGTGTTAGTGTATGCATGTGCGCACACATTTGTATTGGCTGCGTTATCTGGACAGTTGCATGAAATCACACTGCACCATGAGGACACCTCCCATTGTCCGGCCTAATGCAATATGCCTAAAACAGCTTTCTGGTGATCCATGAAGTCACAGAGCAAAATTGAGCACTTCATTTTCAGTAATATCAAATCACATCTGTTACATGGGCAGTCTCCATTACTGGGTCGTCCATGTTTATGCCTTACAAAGACTTCAAGTGTAAACATGTCCTTGAACAGCCAAAAACATGTTTGGGAAGGGTACACAGCCCAGAGCTCTGTTAGGGCTGGCAGGACTGATGTAATCTCTTCAGAAATAATATTTACCACAAAGTTCTGGGAATCAGTCTCAAATTACTTGGAAAATCAATGTCCACACAGGGACTGTTTTAAGTGTGGTCCAGACAACATGGCCAATACACACAGGTGTGTGTGTTTGTGTGTGTGTGTGTGTGTGTGTGTGTGTGTGTGTGTGTGTGTGTGTGTGTGTGTGTGTGGTGTTTGAGAGACAGAGAGAGAGAAAGAGACTGACAAACAGAGTGAGAGAGGGCATGAAAATGAATATGGTGTGCTTGACAAGTGATATTTCTATGGTGAGAACGCAGATGTCGGATTTCTGCCAGTACACTCGACTCAGGATATTTCCCTTGGCCAGGAAGATGTGATTTAACAATGCAGCTGGTGCCCAATACGGAAAAAGTTTGGAAATAAAAATGTCTGGAAATTTAACAAGTTTTGGGTGAAACTTTGTATGCTGTTTTTAACTTGTAGGTTGAAGAAAGGGTGTGTGTGTGTGTGTGTGTGTGTGTGTGTGTGTGTGTGTGTGTGTGTGTGTTCTAAGTGCATGTGTGTCCGTTATACATGAACTGTGGTTACCATTAGATTTCTGAAGACTTCTTTGCTTCAGGTTTTATTGTTGATGGGTTTGGGTTTTTTTTTTCAATCTATCTCTACCATTCAGCCATCCTTGTTTTTATCCAGGAAATATGTTACATGACAAAAAAATTCTCTGGCAAAGGGAAAAATATAAAGATGTCAGCCCAGTCTTCCAGTCTCAAGAATAAAAGTATGTATCTATGCATGTGTGGTATGCATGCGCAGAAGTGTGGTGCATGCATGAGTGAAATGTGTGCGTATCTGCAACCAAGACCACTTAAAAAAATCAGAGCAGTAAAAAGCTTGGGTAATTTGAGAATTTATTCACCTCAAATTACACACATACAGTTCCCATGGACCAGACAGAGAGGAAAGCTGAAGTGTAAAGGGATTTCATCCTATTTACACCAAACACAATGGTCAGTACAACAGTGCGGAGTTACCTCTCTTGTTAGACAGGGAAGGGAGGAAAACTCCCCTGGATTTAAATCAAATTGCACATTTTCAGAATAAAAAGAGCTGGGAGACACTTCATTGCAAAAGTTGGATACATTATTAGGGCTCATCACATTCTATGTAGCAAAACACAGAATAAACACAGTGTAAAGGATGAGTATTATATCCCACAAAAGTTTTGTAACATTCTGCAGATCGTTGTTTTCACAGTACAATCTAATATATGGAACACACACATACATGCACACAAACACACACACACACACACACACACACACACACACACACATGCACACATGTGTACACCCACCCAAACGCACAGTTAACTATTGTTAAAAGTTATACTGAACGGAGCTAAACTAAATGTGCAATACACATGCCTAACAGACTACAAGTAAGCCTTTTTTTTCTTTTTAAACAACAGCCAACTTTTATAACAAATATTTCTCCAATGTGTTTAATTGACAAACTTTACTCCTTCTAAAGCAGTTAAGGCACATCCAATGTTCCTCATAAAAAATAACAAAGCACTACATTCCTTCAAGTCTAGAGACTTTGTAAATATCTTACCATACATTCCATTTGCTCTCATTTCAATGTAATAAGTTCTACATTCTTGTACACAAACTACATTTCCTTCTGAATATACAATAAACTGTCTTTGGGGGAAAGTGTAAGGCCTGAAATGAAGACTACCCCAAAGGATACCAAGAAACCAGTACCAACATGCAGGCAGACAAACAGAAGTCACCAACCTCTTCCCATCTGACTGACAAGCTCACACCACGCTTTGAAAAGAAAAAAAAAGGAGTGTCTGTTTGCAAAGTGAAAGTCACTGACGGCAATGTCACTAGAGAGAAAGAGGACAAAAGAAACTGTCCCCACAGAAACGGAGGACAATCTACAGCAAGACCAACAACCAGTGTCATTCATGCAGTTCGCTAGGCACACACGGTACACCATGGAAGCACAGGGATCAACTATGAGGACTCCGGGGCTGGGCTGGGGACGGAATCCCTCGATGATTCATCCACTGACTCCACCATGGATTCCTGCCCAGAGTCTGGAGCCGGTGGTGCAGGGTTTCTCCTCCTCCAGTGGTCTCTGGGGGTTGTGCAGGTTCCGTGGCAGATTCTGCTGATAAGCCTACCACGGAATCTGCAACAGGTCCTGAAGAGGACTCCACTGCAGATTCTGAAGAGGTCTCCACAGCAGGTCCCGAGGAGGACTCCACGACTGTGGATTCAGAAGAGGACTGTGCTGCAGACACTGTAGATGACTCTCCTTCAGATGTGGATTCCGTGGTGCTGGATTCTACCACACTCTCTGTCTTGGTAGAAGAGACTGAAGAAGTAGTAAAGGAACTACTACTACTACTACTAGTTTGCTCAGCTGAAACAGAAGTAGTGTGGCCCATCAAGACACTCGACTAGCAGAGTTACTGTGAACCACCTGGACCTGGCCAGCCTTTGTGCCCATTTGCCTTTCAATCAATCAATCAACACATCACCTTCTTCCGTCTTGATCTTGCATAGAGATTTAGTATTTGACTTAAACCAGCATTTCCATCAGAAAGGGCTCAATGTTTGGACAGATTATGGCATATGTTTTGCAAATTGTTGTAGATGTTGTTGTTTTGAAAGCACCATGAAAAATGGGGAAAAGTTGACAAAGTACAATTATTGCCACAACATTACATTAAATACATTCATATCAGTATACATGCATTTCTGTGCATCATAAACTACTGGCACAAGAACAGGCCATCAGTCAAAGGTGGTGTTCCATTGTATTAGTTAAAGAATATTCACTACAGCACAACATCAAAGAACATCTTTTCCACAGGTAAGAAACCTATCAGAATGACACCACCTGCTGTTCCCATCACAATATTTGTTTCTCAGTGCTTACCTATCTGGTCAGCTGTCTTCACACAAAGAGTGGAATGTTCAAAGAGTGGAATTTCACAGGTTATCATGGATGTCACAGCCATACACTGGAAGAAATGTGTATATTCACAAAGTAACAAAGTAAGGTCAGGCTGTCCTCCCTTACAGAAGTTCTATTTTTTTGCACACACACTGAAATGAGGCATGGTGATGGTACTTAAAGGAGCATTTCTGGCTGTCTCCTGCAGGACACCAAACCACATTAACCAAACGGCTTATAGACACTGATTCCGGAGTGGTGGATCACAATTCTCTGTGATGCTGAAGGCACATTCCCACGGAAACACACGATTTCTCAGAAAGAGCTATGCCAATGAAATACTTGACCAGCCAAGCTCACAATGAAAGTCTTGAACAAAGCAGCCGTGTCATGTCTACTTTTTCACAAACTGAAATCAAAGTCACCACCACTGCTATAACTTTTCCAACTGTCACATGTATACATTTGTAATTTTCTTTTATCAGAAGAGTCAGTTTTGTGTTTCTCTTGTCAACTGACTGGACAATCAAATGTATCATCAAGCTAAGATAAACAAGGGTACAAAAACAGAGAGAAGAGACAAACTGAGAATAAGTCACACGAGAAAAACATTTACTTTGTTTTCACAGTATCCTGTGTTGTTGTGTGCCACCTCGTACCATCAAGAGAAATAGTTGGATTGAACGTTAAGTTCAAATTGATCTTTGTTTCAAAATTTCAAAACTCTTGGGGTGAACCCAGCTGTCCATACAAGTGACATTCATATTGTATTCTAGCCACAAAAAAAGATGAGCAGATTTCACAGGTGATGCCATTCATTTTTATGAGTACTGTTAAATGTGAGGTAAAAGGCTTTATTCAAAAAGGAGTTAGATTCAAAAGCTGTCTCTTGAAATATAAATATATGTAAAATTGGAGTTACTCGAAGACAACAGAGTATGACAATGAATAAATTTGGGGGTTATTTAAAGACAACAGAATATGACAATAAATCATCTTTTTTGAGAGTTGCAGTCAAGGCAATGGGCAGTAACTCTACTATCAGGCAGACAACACTGAAAATAAGATTACTACACTACAGTTAAATAACATATAGATACAGTTATATACATAGATATAAAATATCAGTAACTGAAATGGCAAAATACATAGAGTAATGTTTAGTTAAAAGCACAGAATTACAAATCATTGCACAGTTACAGACATGAGGTTAGAAGCTGGAACTATAAATGACGTGACCACCATAAACACAGGAAGTAAACTACGATTACCAAGTTAGAAACCAGTGTAACAAATGTCATTACAGCAGTACACATTAAATACCAAATGTCACTACAGCAGTACATACTAAACACTAAGTTAGAAGGTGCCATTATAAATGAAATTACCACTCTAAGGGCAAGTGATGAATTACTGTTACATGCCCACTCACTTTTTCTCTCTGAGCGTGATGAGGAACTATAGCTCGACTCCTCCACACGAGACGAAGACCGAACGTTTGAGGAGGAGTAGGAAGACTCGTAACTGGAAGACTGGTCGCCAGTGGTGCTGGTGGTCGTGCGCCTCACCATCCGTGACACGTTGGACGTGATTTCCTTGGGCTTGTACAGTGCTCTCTCTGCCAACACAGCCACCGTTTGCTACATTTTACTTCACTGGTCACACAAAAGATTTCCCTGAAAGCTACTTTCAATTTCCCCTCCTTTAATTATAGTAAGACAGGTGCCTGCATCTTTCATGTCTCTTCTGTACACCTGACAAAATGTTATTTCAATTATGAGCCAAGGAGCACAGAGAAAAGGACTATGTCATTCCTTTCAACAAGAATAAAACTCTCTAGTGGTACGCTGGTTGTGTCACATGAACCAAGTAAGGATCAGGCCTATTCACTGTAAAAGCTATGCTGCTTTCTGAAAACTGTAGTCAATCAAGCAGAATCCAACATTATGATTAATAACATAAAGCCAAACACAAGAGGCACACAATCACACACGTACAGACACACACAAATTCTCTCTCTCTCTCTCACACACACACACACACACACACATACACCCACACAAGACAGCTTTCACATTTTCATCAGAGCATGGGGTTTTCAAGAGGGCAATTTGACCAACAAGCCAGACATAACTGGTCATGTAAGAATGGATCTGGAATTAACATAGCTTTCGTGGTAAAATATTCAGTGAACACACACACACACACACACACACACACACATAGCGTGTCCTACAGTATGGCTGACCTTCCACTTCCACTTTACAGCCAGTTTCATGTTCACCCAAGGTGTTGACAGCCTTACACACATAGCGCCCCGAGTCTTCTGGCCGGGCGTACACCACCTCCATGGAACACACTCCATGAGAATATGTGATGTTGTAGTGGTCTCCATCGGTCAGCTCCCGCCCGTCTTTTGTCCACGTCACCTGCCCACCCAGGATAAAAGCATTTCAACTGTGTTCTCTTCTCAGGTCTTTTTTTTTTTTTCTCTTTTTACTCTCTTTAAATGGATGGGACATTTTTTAATTGATTTCAAATTTCCATGATATCTGACACAAATCTTGATTATGCCTCCATGAACCTTGATGAAACTCTTTGATGCAATAAAAGAACTGATTTCCATGAAATCTGATAAACTGAAATAATGATTATGACCAACATCAAGTGTGACACAGACATTAGAATACAACTCACTGCCATTGATTTTGACAACAGATTCAAACATGACTGATTTACATGAAATTTGACAGACTGGTATCATATGGATTATCAAAAAGCTGACCTCAGCAACTGAATCTGACCAAAACTAAGTCATCCAAGAATTTTTTTTTCTTTTTTCTTTTTTTTGCTTTGTTGCTTTATTCTTCTTCTGTGCCTCTTGGGGGCAGTTATCCCATGTTCATTTTTTATTTTCTCCCAAACACAACCATATCCTTGTTGTTAAAAATCAGAAAAACCAATTCACTGGGAAGTATTAATATCAAGTAACTGTAGAGCAACCCACCTCAGGAGACACTGCACAGCAATCAGGACAATTAAGTGATATTCAGTGGTGCCTGTTCTGATTCAGCACATGCACTGGATCTGATAAGAACAGTAATAACTGTCTTGTGACCACGCCTGAGTGAATAAGCATCTCCTCTGAGAGTGGAGGTCAACATCTAATTTCTCCATCACTAACACCACAGGCTTTTATGTTAGTTACCACAAGCATGGATGTGAAAAAAAGTGGATGGTACTGAACTGTAGAAACCCCCCACCCCCAATGCTGCCTCCTCCTCCCTGCCACCCCTGGGAAATCCCGATCTGACACCCATATATCCACATTAACAACAAACTTATACAACTGGTGTTGATCACTCGAGGCTTTGTGTGTTTTTTTTACCATGTGCTTGACTTTTATAAATCTTATTTTTTTACCATTTGGTCTTTCTTGAAATGTAAAGCGCTGCTGAGTATTTTTATGGAATATGCGCTGCAGAAATAAACATTATTATTATTATATACAACTGGGGTCACTTCTGGTTGGTTGCCTCATGATGACCTAACATCAACTGCTCCCTGCCAAATGCTGGTGCCGGGGGCAGTGAAAGATTGAGCACAGGTGTGGCAGACTTTGGAATGGCTGGAAGCAACGGCATGGGAGTAATGAAGACACATAGAGATGACACAGCTAAAAAAAAGCGATATAACGCAAGACAGTACAAAGCAATTCAGCATACTGAACTGCCCATGACTCAGTCACCTTTGGCACGGGGTGGGCCTGCACTTCACACAGCAGTTTGAATTCAGAGCCGGCCTGGATGAACCGAGGACGTAGCTCAAAGCCAAAATTGGGAGGAGCGTCTTCCTTTGGCTTCTCCACCTTCAATTCTTCAAAGATACGTTTCCTGACACAAAACACAGTTCAAATGATACCACCAGTTGCTTGTCTCTTTTCCTTCGTTTGCAAAATGATTTGACTCTCTCTCTCATTCTTCTTCTTTTTTTTCAAACTATGTAACTATAAGAACAGATAGTAATATCTTGATACAATGTGATTCTTATGAGCCCTGAATAAATATCTGAGTTCTTTGTTATAGCATTAGGCTATTCCTTTTTACTTCAAATGTTCTAAGCGCTTAATCTACCCTGTGGGGATAATGCTACACAGAAAATCAGTTTAATGGAAAAAGCTTTAACAGATTTGCCCAACAAAGATTCTATCATCATAAAAATAAAAAGGAACAACAGTCACACTGTGTGAACCACATAGCTGAATTAAATCCTTGTTTAAAAACAAAAAACAAAAAAAATTTGAACTAAACTGTAAGTTAAAAAAAAAAAACAGGAGAAGATGGGAACAACAGAGTAATGAACAGGAGTTGGGATGGCAAGAGGCAGATGGTAGGGGGTACAAAATACATAAAAAAATAGAAAGACTTCTGCTTATTTTCTTTTTTTCAAAAATACTATTGCCCATATTTGTGTGCTGAACATTTGTAACAAAGCTCCCCCTCTCCTATGCTTGCGTGTGTGTTTCTAATTTACACACACACACACACTCACACACACACACACACACTCTCTCTCTCTCTCTCTGCCTGTCTGTTTGTCCACATAACATGTTGCACAATGCCTGTTTTGATTGACAGCAAAACTGCTCACCTTCTGGGCGTCATTTCACGGCTGGGTGTCACACGGGCATCAACACCAGCTGCACAACATCACAAACACACACACACACACAGTTTTTATCTTAAGACAACGACAAAGCTCCTTCAGTCTTGGACACAATGATACTGATCAGAAGGAGTGAGAATAAGAAACAGATCACAGGACCACAGGCTGTAAAGAACTGAAGGTGAACTGCAGTCACTGCACCTCAGCATAGGGCATTTCTGTCAAAAGCATTCAGGAGAAAAAAACGCATGCTCTAGTCTCTTTTGCCCCATGGCATTCACTGTGGGAGTTCAAATGTAAATAAAAGATAAATGTGAAAGTCTTCATGTTCTTGTTAAATTCCAGCTGATTGTACTGTCATGGCCCACACCATGGGGACTCTTGAGAAGCATATAAAAGATCAGGTTAATGCTGCATATCCTTGTTCACTTCAAGCCAACTGTAAAAAAAAAAAAAAAAAAGATGTAAGTAACTCTGTATATAAAAGCAACTCTATGGCCCTTATTGAGGTACTTTAAATGCAAACAGAAGCTCGTTATCAATTTTTAAATCTTCTTGTTCAATTCCAGATTGTAAAAAAATACTAGTTTTTCTGTATATCATAATGGTACAAACAAAAGGTCAGAAATAATGTCTGCCAGTTCTTGTTCGCTTAATACCTATTCCAAGCACACAGATGTTTTTTGTTACAGTGATATTATGTTATTACAAATGGAAACAGAAACAAGCAGACAAATAACAAGAAAATGGCATGCCAAATACTCACGTTCAACCTTCAAACTGGCTTTTTCTTCCTTCCTGCCGAAAGAGTTTTCAGCGCGAATGCAGTACTCTCCCTTATCTTCCATCTTGATGCGACTGATCCTCAGTTCGTATCCTTGCCCATGTATTCTGCATGTGTTTGTAGCTCTGTGTCAGCGCTCCGTCATCCTTGAACCTGACACAGCCAAACAAACATATCCTACAAACCAAGACCAGTGTATAACGATGATTTATAATGACAGACACGCAGTCCTGATTTGTTGTATTGAAGCTCAAGGAGTGATGAAATGAATACAACTGGATTCCACAGCAGAGTTAGGGTCACCATGAACAGTTAAGCCACGGGAAACAATCCCTTCAAGATAACAGGTTGAGTGCCATTCCATTTCCATTATATCATTGTTTTTTTTTCATTCAGCCTTTTCATCCTGTGTGTCTCACCATGCTACTCCAAGCTGGTCTTTACAGCTATTAAAAGGATGAAAACTGACTCTACAGTTCCAGTGCAACCATTTGAGACTACAGCATGCAGGGGGAACTAAAATCATCCCCTGAATTCATGTCTCTGATGAGAACTGGGCCACTGACCTGCCAGCTTGCAAGTCTGCTACATTGATCACTACACCACATTGATCAGTCCATTATGTATCATAAATTCTTCGTCATGCTTCAGAACCAATCCTATTTCTCTCTGCAGTTCTCTTCAAGCACTATGAAATTTCTTCTTCACTCTGACTCAGATCATTTTGTGTGGTTCATTCATCAGTCACTGAAAGTTTTTTCCCCCCCAAGATAAGGATGAGGACCATCTCAGGGTTGTTTGTATATGAGACCACAAAAAGATTTTTTTGCCACTTAAAATTTTTTTCTGTGTGTTCGTACAGTTCTTAACATACCAGTTATCTTTTTCTCACAGTGAAAACCATTTTAAAACCACATTCGCTGTCTGAGGTAAGGACTTTAAAAAGACGGTATTCTTTTGGTACGTCGCTTTGAAATAAAAATAAATCAAAACCGAATTATAAAGTGAGCATCACATAACATTTGTTGTCAAAACAATCTTTACCTAGGAAGGAATATATAACAGTTGGCATCATTTTTCATCCATATCCTCAAAGTCACTCCTGACATTCCTTCTTCTTCTGCCTGCTCGTGTCAAGCACACATCGGTACCAAAATTCTGATTTCCTGGGGAAAGGTCAGCAATTCTCTGTGACTATGATGTTAGCCAAGGAAAACATAGCTGATGAAAGTGATGATCAAGTGAATGTGAATGTACTAATCTGTGTATTAGATGTACTGGATGCACGTATGCATGACAGTATCCTAGTGAATGATGCCCAAGTGTATTGGGTACATGTGTCTGAGACAGCAAGGGGAATGCGCAGCAATGTATAAGAGTAAAGAGTATAACAGTATAAGAGTATTTCATGTGTGAATGTATGTAAATACACATACATGCACACACACGCACGGACACACACATACACACCACATGCATACCATTCATACAAGCACAAATACCAGATTTATTAGTTTTGACTGTTATTTGAGAGCACAGAAAATACAATGAAGTAAACACTCTTCAACAGAGTGCACACAAATAGTGAACAATAAACAAAGAAAAATCTATGTAATGAAGTTAACAAATGTTAGAAGATATCTAGTTCAAAAAGCACACACACACACACACACACAAGAAGACCCAAACATACTTAAACACCCACATACACACTACCCAAACACACTTAAACATCCACATGACCCAAACACACTTAAACACACACATGTTCTCTCTCTCACAGGCCTAAACACACACATATATGTGGCACTGACCAAGTGATAATGGGTGCAGAAGCAGCGATAATCTTGCAGTCAAACTTGGCGGTCTGACCTTCCGCTGCCACCTGGTTGCGAAGTCGACGCACAAATCTGGGTGCAGCCTCCTTGCGATCTACATACCACATACAGCAGAACAGGCACTTCTCATTCACCACCAAACAATGCACACTACAGAAATCACAGCTTTTCTGTTCAGTGTTTTGAAAATGGGCAACACTAAAAATGAATGTTCTGCTTATGTGCCTTGCACTTGGACATCAGTTTGCACTACTGAACATATGTCTCAGCACATACAAACTCATTCTGAACACACGCCTACATACCTCAGGCAAATAAGCACAAACCAGCACATACAGAATGCGAATGTAAATGCTTATACCAAGTAAATGCTAGCTTATAACAATAAATGGAAAACAGACACCTCCACATATAACCCCTCTTCACTCCCACCCTCATCCCCCATACACCACCATTATCATTAACATCAGTCACATGTAAATTATTTCCAGGCTCGCTCTCTTACCAAAGTAGCTGTCATAGATCTGGAACTCCTTGGGTCGATGTTTTCGCAAGGAGCTGAAGTTGGCAATGCGACCAATGGCTGGCATGGTTGCGGCCAGTCCGCCTACATCATGGGACAGCCACACCCACCACATCACTAAGTAAAAAACACTGTTAATGCGTAGATGACATACTAAACATGACTCATCTTCTAGAAAATAAAGACTAACCTTTAAGTTGGTGGATTAAAAACTGTCTTTGCAAAAGAAAGGTATGAGACCAAAATGACGACAATTTTTTCTTCTTGGTTCTCTCACACAACAATCTTCAATACATCACCTTACAGGAGCGCTTTCATCATCGTTCAAGCTTGTTCGCACTACATTTATTATTCTACTGCCCTTTCTGTGGCATCACTCTTTTGACCTTCATCCCAACTTGCTGTACACCTTCAGTCATACCTTTCATCGTCCCATCACCAGCCATCACATGAACCTACATCAGGTGGTCCTATGATCATCCAACAGAGGACACACTGCCCTGCAGCTGAGTCACTTTGATAGCACTTAGTAACACCTGTTCTGTTATAATATGAACAGTACCTGCCAAGCCTCTTACACCATATAACAACAGCTGGTTTGTTGAAGAGTCCGAATGAGTGATCTTCCTCAAACGAAGTGGATAATGCCACTTCTCAATGGAAGTACTCCTTGCTGCTCATACTGTCTGCCCCGCTCCAAACACAGCCGCACCCCACCCCATCTGTCATAGTCCAGTACCAAAAGTGGACAGGGCCTTATCAATTCTAAGTCTCCATGAATCTTCACTGAGAAGAGACCTTGCACTACTGCAGTATCACACAGTACAAGTCATAATACTCAGCTGGAAGGACCAGCAACAATTTTGCCAAGTACTTGTGACTATCTTAACTACGTAGTTACAGAATCAGCCATGGTGACCAACTCTCTAAGAGGACAATCATCACATTTCATCAAACATGCTACCTTTGAAGGTCTTACCTTAATACGCACTTGTAACCAACACAGATGTGAAAGTGTAAGGAGGTACAGAACATTTCTGTGCATATTCCTGCCTCTTTGTATTTTCCGAGTGTGTGTGTATTTTGTGAGTATGTATGTGTCAGTGTGTGTGTGTGTGTGTTTGTGTGTGTTTAAGTCACTGAACATTATTTTCTTCATTTTTGGCACTGGGGCTTCAACATATTGATTTTGGTTCCAATAAGGAGGAGATCAATAAAGCAGTAATATAACATCAACCATAAAATTCAGATTTAAATCATCTGATGCGATAGCTATCCATGCTTTTGACTCTCCAACAACAGCTGTAAACAAACCTATCAAGACTGAACAAGCACTGACGACAGTCTGACACTTACGTATCTGTCCTTGATCTTTTGTCTGATTTTGCTGTAGCGACTGGAAGGGATGCGGTTGGTGAGATCACTGTGGTCACCCTGAAACCATATGACAAATAACACTTATGTAGCAACAGCCTCCTGACATATGCAATCTGTCGTGGGGAAAGGAAAAGAGATGGCTAGGGAAGAAGAGAGAAAGAGGGATTAATTAAAGTGAGAGACAAGATTTTCAAAAAAAGGGAACATGAATGCAGAAAGAGAGAAAAGGGACAGAGAAAAAAAGAGAGAGAGAGAGAGAGAGAGAGAGAGAGAGAGAGAGAGAGAGAGAGAGAAACAGACACAGAAAGACAGACAGAGAGGGTGAATCAGAAATGTAAACAACAGAGACAGACAGAGAGGGTGAATCAGAAATGTAAACAAAAAAGCAGTCATAATTTTTATCTTCCTCTCATACACACACTAGATTAGAACATTTGAAAAGATATTTGTAAACTGACAGAAATGTAAATGTGTCTCTACAAACTAACAAAAATACAAATCACATTACTGTTTCTGCATGTGATGATCTCTCCTGTTCTTTGATTTTCCAATGGTAATTTAAAATAATAAATTACGGTAAATCTCTGTTCTTCCCAGCTTCAAAGGCTGTTGGGGTGTGTGTGTGTGTGTGTGTGTGTGTGTGTGTGTGTGCGTGCACGCTTGCATGCGTGTGTGTGTCCATGCACGTGTTCAACTGATGGAAAATGTTTTGGGAAATCATTTCTGGATGATTCTGAAGCTCATACATTGGTGTGTGTGAGCAATTTTTAGAGCAGAAGAATATAAAACACTCACACTCAACCACAAACACACACACACTCAAACTCATGTTGCTTGTAGCCCAGCAGACTGCAAAAGGCCATATCAGAGCTGTCATGTCATGAAGTCATATCTCTTTGTAAATGTTCAAAAAGAATACACACACACCTTATTAAAACATTTTATAAAAAACATGCTGATATTGCTTTAAAATCTTTCTTCTGTAAAATATTAGATTTTGATGATACATTTTTATCTTACACACACACACACACACTTTCAGATGGTACATTGTATAGTTTTCAAGGCATCTCTCCCCTTTCAATGGGCAAAAAAAAAAAAAAGGAATTCAGAATATGCATATACAATGGTCCCATGACACAAAGCCCAAGACCTGCGGCAGAGCTACTGTGACCAGAACAGACTGGTTATACCTTGAGCCATGGGTGTTCCAGGGATTCATGGACTGTCATCCGTTTCCTTAAAAAAAAAAGAATAAATAATGCAGGCATTAGAGCTGTGCAGTCTAATCATTTTCTTTCGCCTCTATGTCTGGAGGGGTGTGTGTCTCCACTAGGTGGGCAGGTGGGTATGTGACGGAAAGGTGGGAGAAGGTGTTGGGGTGGGGGTGGGGGTGGGGGGGGGAACAGACAGAAACAAAAAGATTGAGCATACATATGAATTTACGTACATCGTGTGTGTGTGTGTGTGTGTGTGTGTGTGTGTGTGTGTAACCATACACACATGCATGCATATGTGTGTGTGTGTGTGTGTGTGTGTGTGTGTGTGTGTGTGTGTGCTTGTGTATGTAACCATACACACATGCATGCATATGTGTGTGTGTGTGTGTGTGTGTGTGTGTGTGTGTTTGTGTGTGTGTGCATGTATGTGTGTGTGTGAGTATCATGTGTGAGTGCAGACACCCCAACAAAGGGAACATATCAGACACAAAGCCAGCACATATTTTGACAGAAATAGCCATCTCCTGAAAATGATCAAACTGCTGCAAGCATGCTCATCACACATCCATCCCGTCTCAACATTGTTCCATGTCTTAGCCCCTCTTCCCACTTCCCACAGGTCAGGCTACACAGGAGGGGAGACATTGCAGAGACAGACTGAAAACATTCTGTATAGAGAATAAGGGCTAGACAGATCACAGCACTTCTCAACAGATGAATCACAGTCTTATCACATACGAATTGCAAGGAAGTTACAGACAGAGACAGAGACAGACAGACAAAAAGACAAATCAGGTAGCTTCACACATCTATCAATATATATAAGTACAAAATTTAGAAATGAAAAACACACATTTAAAACCTAGTCTTTGATTCAGCTTTACCACCATTTCAATGCCACACTGTCTTGACACAAACAATATCAGTGTTGTCCCTACGAGCTGCAGGTTGAACATGAAATCCTTTCCAATCAACTTCCGCCATTACTTTATCATTCTCCAATGGTGAAGTCCTATAACTGGTAGACAAAGCCGTCTGCATTTTCCCTCTCCCTGACTGCGGTGCACAACTGATTACAGACATGTCTGGAGATCCTTTTCTGTGCAAAAGAGCTGGTCAGCCAGCCGTGAAAGGTGGAGAAGGAGGAGGAGTCAGACCAAAAAGGCTGCACAGGAGTGAACGTACGTGGGCTGCTTCTGCAGCAGTGCCGTGATGAAGTCCCTGGCTTCCTGGGAGACGTTGGAGAAGGCATCTTCGTCAAACTCCCAGTCACACTGCTTCACGTTCTGCAGAGTGTCCAAGTCGTCCTCGCCCGCAAACGGGGAAAGGCCACTCAATCTTCATGATAAACACAAACAAAACAGAATCAGTTGATAACAATCTTTTCCTTACACATACCGTTGAACACACTCTCAGAACAGTTTGGTTTCACACAAGACATTGAGGGCACTCAGAGGACTCTTCGTATGTAAGCAAGCAACACATTCTCAGAAGCTAGCTTACAAACATATGGACACTCTGAAAGTCTAAAACCGGAAAACGTACTGACCCTGACACAAAACTCATAATATTTGAGCAATATACACACAGAAGAAGGTTAGAAAGTATGGATATACACACATATATACGCATTAAGAAAACATTAGAAATTTTCAAAAAGACGATACTTACCAAATACAGGTGCGCACTCACAGAAGACATTTAGAAAATTCAAAAAACACTAGTTAATTTACACAAATACAAAGAGGACTTTTAATACAAATTTGGGATGTAAATTAGTAAACAACACACACACACACACACACACACACACACACACACACACACACACAAGATATTAGGAAAAAAAACCTCACAAACTATAATGTAGCAGACACATACACAGATACTGACACACATGTGCATACATACATAGAGAATAATCAGAAAACTCTGAGGATGTTAGCTACAGTGCATAAGCAAACACACAAACACACACACACAGATGGGCACAAACTTTCACACTCAAAATCAGACTCTCCATCACACACACACACATGTACACAGAGAACAATCGGAAAACTCAGAAGGTGAAGCAAATGGACACACGCACACGCACACACACACACACACACACACGCACACACACACACACACATTCAGAAAAATTACAATATGCAAACTAGTACATACACACACACTCACACATGTACATGAATGTGCATGCACGCACACACACTGAAGACATTTACAGACCTCACAAGCTGCAAACTGGCACATGCTACAACACACAGGACATTCAAAAAGATATGAGATATACCCACACATCCTCCCTCACCCTCTTGACATAGTCTGCCACATCATCCCCCACCCCTCCCCAGGCACAAATATGCAGGTCATCAATACAACTCACAAGACGTAAGCTAGCACCCCGATGGCCCACATATCAGTGTAGAAACCGACAGGCTCACGCTCCACAATCTCAGGAGCGGCAAACTCAGCGGTTGCTGTCGTGACCTTCACAATCTCATCAGGGTTCAGTTTGGTGGCCAGGCCAAAGTCGATGATCTTGACGTTGGTGGCTTTCTTGGTCTCACACATGATGTTCTCAGGCTGCCAAGAAACACATGGGACTTTAAAGGAGACTGCCTTCAATATTATTCATAATTAACTCATTCATAAATTCAACAATTGTCTTACCTTTGTATTGTATTGAAATACTTCATCTGTGCAAAGCTTGGACTATCTCCTGAGGGACAGTGTGGTTCTTGTCGAGTCTGAATATTCTGTCTATATATCAAAGAGAATGTTTTAACAAACTTTATCAAGGACAACTCCTTTCTTGCCATAGGTCCTTTCACACTTAAAAAAAATGCATGTTTCACAAGGATTCTCAGTTTATTGTCATAAAGGATTTCAGACAGCATGGTCAAGTTCTAGTTTCTATCCCCCTCTGGCTATTATTCTATTAGCCTGTCCATTCTCTTTGAAGAAATAAACTGTGTTTCTTGATTCTGTCCCCAGTCTATGAGAAGCATACATCATCTTCACAGACTGATTTGGAAGTCCTCTCTGTAATCAGTGAGTGTTTTTTGCTTTTTTCTTTTTTTAACTGATTTTTTCACCAACTTCCTGTTTTCATCTTTGTTTCATCTCCCTGGCATTTATTTCAGTGACTGTGAGAGAGTGGACAAGGGTGTGAGGGTTTTTGACGTGTGTGTGTGTGTGTGTGTGTGTGTGTGTGTGTGTGTGTGTGAAAGAGAGAGAAAGAGAGAGAAAGAAAGGCAGAGAGAGAGTGTGAGTGAGTGAAAGTGATAACAGAAGAAGGCAGCAAGAGACACAGAGAAAGAGAGAGAGAGAGAGAGAAAGAGAGAGAGAGAGAGAGAGTGTGTGTGTGTGTGTGTGTGTGTGTGTGTGTGTGTGTGAGTGTGTGTGAGTGAGTAGTGTGTGAGTGTGAGTGAGTGTGTGTGTGTGTGTGTGTGTGTGTGTGTGTGTATGTGAGTGAGAGAGTGAAAGAGAGAGAGAAAAGAAAAAAAAGAAATAGAAAAACAGTGTGTGTGTGTGTGTGTGTGTGTGTGTGTGTGTGTGTGTGCGTGCGCGTAAAAGCACCATCTACTTCAGTCATCCATCACAACACAGCCCATCTCATTCACACACTTCATAACCCTACACACACGACTGACACTCCTAAGACTTGTGCACACACGACACTGCCTCTCACAATACCTACAACACCGACCTCCTTATCCTCCTGGATTTCCCCCACCCCTCATCCACTGCCCCTCCTCCTCAGACACTGACCTTGATGTCCAGATGCACAATGCTGTTCTCGTGCATGTGTTTCAGCCCCTCGCAGGCCTGACGCATGTAGTTGATCACCTCCGCCTCTGACATGCGGTAGTCCTCGGCAGCAATGCGGTCAAAGAGTTCTCCTCCAGCCAGGCTGCGCACAGGGAAACAGGGTCAGCGAGACATGGGCAGGATCCAGTATGAATGCGCAGTGCAGACCTGGTCTCAGCCACGAATAATGAGACACAGAGGGAAACCAGGGAGGAAGAGATGAGGGGTGAGGACTGTGAGGTAGGGTGAAGGAGAGGGGGTGGGGGAAGGGGGCAAAGGAAGAAAGGAATGGGATGAGAGTGAAGATGGAGAGTGTACAGGCTTTGTGTGTGTGTGTGTGTGTGTGTGTGTGTGTGTGAGAGAGAGAGAGAGAGAGAGAGAGAGAGAGAGAATAAGAGACTGAGATAAAGAAACACGGAGCAAGAGGGAAAGAGACACAAACATAGAGGTAGTAAGATATAATACAGAAAAGAGGTCAGAGAAAGAGGGGGCGATACAGAACGTGTGGAGCAGGGGATTCAAACTGATATAAAAAAAAAAGTAATGTCAATGAGTGAAAAAAAAATAAATTTTGCGTTCATTCAGAACCATGTCATTTAGTCAACAATCTCCCTTCTCTCAGATCAGGACTATTTTGTCGTTAATTTTTTAAGTTCAAGCAATTTCAGAATAAAAACAATTTCATATTCCCCTTCATATACACATGCACTTAACCTTTGTGTGACGTGCGTCTGCAATGGTTGTATGCATGTGCAGTGCATGTGCCTGCATGGAAGTGACATATCAATTTATGACCAAGCTACTCTCAATTCCAGAAAAAAAAAATTCCCTTCTACTTTTTATATAAAAACAAATCAATATGATGTCCTTGCTATTTGAAACAAACAACACAAACAAATAAACTGCTTAATTACAAAACCCCCAAAACTACACTACTCACAATTCCAGGATAAGGACCATCTCGTATTTGTCCTCAAAGGCATCATGGAGGTTGATGAGCTTTGGATGGTGCAGCTGGTTCATGATGCTGATCTCGTTCTTCACCGTGTACTTGTCCAGGGGGTAGGGTGTGTTGATGAACTTGGCCACAAACACCCGCCCTGTTGCCTTCTCCACACACCGATGAACCACACCAAATGCTCCACTGCAAGCACAGAAATAGACCATGACAAGTTTGTAATTTAACACAGAATCACGTTCAAGTAAACCATATTCTACAGACCTGCCTACCCAAAAATTGTCTATAATGCACTTACTCAAAAAACATGTGTAGCTTGGAACCTCCCCCCCCCCCCCCCCCCCCCCATTTAATTTTGAAGCAGTTTCAATAATCAGCAACATCTAATATTCTGTCAGCTTGTCGCATGTCACAAACTATATGGTTTGAGTTGTGCCAACTAAAAATGATACAAAAGATTGAACAGATATGCATGCACAGTTCCTACGAACAATATCCAGTGATAAGAATCCACAGAATCAGAATTCAAGTAATGTCCGATGGCTAGTACAAGCAGAACGTTGCTTCAATTTTTGCTTGGCTTATTTATTATTTGAGAGGTGTATTGTTGTATTCTGTGTAAAATGGCGTACAAAACATGCCAAAAGCATATCTGATAGCAGCAGGTTGATAGTCGATTCCATGATCACATCAAAGCGTGACTGAAATGAGTCAGTTAAACTACTTACTTTGAAAGTATGTGAACATTCCTTTTCAAATATCACTTACTGATGTTTTTCCAACCAAACTAAGTTAAGTTTTGCTACATATTTACTTGACCATTGTCCTCATCCTACTGTGCAAAACATTTAAGTTTAATGACTAGAGACTCCACACAGAAAAAACTGAAAGGATGTACTTTTATCCATGAGGTTCTTTACATGAAGAACTGTGACTTTCCTTGCTATGAAGGTCACTAGGCTGATTTGTTTTTCTAACATTCGAATGTCAAAAGGAGAGGAGAAGGACGGAATGGACAGGGGAAGGGGAGAACAGGGATGGGAGGAAGTCATGCCCCTGGAAAGAAGAAACTGAATGAGCTTCAAGAATTTCAGTTCTGGATAAATGAGATCTATCAAAACCACTCACTCAGATCATACATGCACCTGACTGTCATGTTTCTTCTACCAGTGAAGGTTTCGTTACCTTCATCAGTCAAGTTTTCCTTTCAAGTTGATACTCAAAGAATACATTCATTCTGCAAGAAATCACACTCATCTTTATGTTATACTTTTTTTTTCATTTCTGTAGAAGAGAAATGTTTACACACAACAACAGTTCAGATTCTCACCTTCCTAATTCCTCCTCCAGAATGTCGTAGTAATCGTAGACGCTGCCCTGCTTGATCTCCACTGGCTGTGGTACAAACCTCTTCCAAATATCGTCAACTGGAAAGGACAGAAAATCCATCAACACAAATCTCTCCCAGACATCATTAATTCCAAAGAACAAAAATTGTTGTTGCAGATGAAAAGTTTCAAAGCCCTGCTCTGCACTGCACCAACTTCTTTCAAATACCAGTTACTGCTATAAGTTACATATTACTGAGTAACGTGATGGGACATACATTACAAGGGACAGACAAATATGTCTGCCATAACTCAGATTACATAAACACCCTCCTGTGATTGCACATGTATAAGCACATGCACACACACACGCACACACATATGCACTCATTTATAATGAAAAACAGAGAAGGTTTTCGCAAATCAACTTACAGAATTTGTCATAATCCAAGATTTTTGGTCCATCGTATTTGCCACGCACTTTCCGTCCAAATTCATCTGCAGAAAAACATGTTGGGAGCATTTAACATTGCATAAATATCATCAACTTGTGCTGAACTGGACAGTTTCATATGAATAAAGTACTACTGATGTGCAAATATATGAAAGAAACAACAAAACTTAATGGCATCACTTCACCAGTTTCTTTACAACCATAAACATGTAGAAGACTGAACTGGTGAACAACAATGACATCTACTGCCACAAAGAGAAAAAAAGACCATGAAAAATAATGAAATAATAACTAATGTCTTGGTCTGCAATTTTTCCAGGTCTGCTTTCAGATATCTGTTAATTACCATCATTGACAACATGGTTTTGCTATTTTCATGTCCTGGTGTGCTGTCATTTGGTCAGACCATAAATTTTGTAAAAAAAAACAAACAAAACAGAACAAAGAAACAAAAAATTCACTCCTCTATCCTGTTCTTATTTTCACAGAGCTGCTTGTCAATGCCCTGTCTATTTTGTTATCAGAACGACAGAACTGGTTGAAAATCTGCCCAATCTTTTTTACCATTATATTCTACAGAGATTGGTTGGAAACATGTATCACCTATTTCATTATCATATTTTTCAAGCTTTGTTGAAAATGTGTCCTGTTTGTTTTTGATATCATATCTAGCAAGCTAATTTGGCTGTAAACATGCCTATGTTGCAATCACATTTAAAGATGAGAACATGCCTAGTCTGTTTTTTTTTTTTTCACATTTATATCATCATAATCATTAAGAATATTTATCTGCCTCCTCTACACGTACTGAACTTCAGAACAAATATGTAAGAATAGCCAGCAATACACAGAGTATACTACAATCAAACTATCCAATCATTTCCAGGCACACCACCATTCTTCTCCATCATCCTAGCCTCCCCCCCCCCCCCAACACCTTGTCATCCATCCTTCACCAACCAAACGAAAGCAATCACAAATTATCAAAAGCACCACACCAAACGGCATTTCACACTCTCAAATGACAGTACATTATTTAATATGTCAGTGTCAGCGGAAAAGAAAAAACTTCATTCTTCATTTCAGAGACAGCAAAGAGGCAGGGTATCTAGGCTGATATGGGAATTGATTTCAAATGAAAGGGCTTGACGACAAATAGCATTCACCAAAAGTTCTAGAACAGACGGTGGGATTTACAAAAAGATGAGTATCGGATGAAGAATAGACTTCAAGTGATGGGCTGTACAAGTGCCACAGATCAGTGAAATATTGAGGACAGGAGAACTTGATGGAAAAGTCGAGTGCTGCAATCTTGTATAAGATTCTTTGCTGAACAGGGAGCCAGTGAAGAGAACACAGTGATGGCGTAACACGGTCAGACGCAGAGAAGCAAGAGATGAAAACAAGCTACAGCTGTCTTGTGACTACACACAAAGACCTCTATGTTCTATCATTGTTGCTGCTGTTGATGTGGGAACTGATATGACACATTTCTAGGCATTCCAAAAAGGATGATGTATAGAAATGTTCAAAGAAATCCTTGCCTTCCAACTGCTTCTTCTTCTTCATCTCCTCTGGTTCTTCCGTCTTGATGGCCTCTGTTGTTTCACAAGGGTCACTGCGGCCATAGAAGTTTTCAGCTATCACACGGAACTGGTACTCCTTGCATGGTGACAACCCTGTGATGTTGTGGAACGCAAACCTGGAAAAGGTACAAAACTTGTATTTTGTTGCTTTACAGCTTTGCAGTCAGGTGATAATTCTGTAGTTTTATGGAACAAACAAACAAAACGAAGAAACATATTGTGCATGCATGTTCTTTTCTGTAAATAAGCCCAAGATACCAAAACTATGCAATCTTCTAGGTGATCTTGTTTGTACATACATACATGTAGAAAACGTTCACCATTCAGTCAATACATTCATCCTAGACAGATTTTCCACACACAACACACACTCTCTCTCTCTCTATCTCTCTCTTTCACACTCACACACACTATATCACTTTTTGCACACATACACACACAACAATATACACACATTTCATGCATAAACACACACTAAGCACAGTAAATAGTTAACAACACACAGAAAGGATCTTATCCATATGCTCATTTTTACAGGCAGTGTGTGTGTGTGTGCAACATACACAACCACTACATACAAAAGCCCACATCTCTATTCTCTACCCTCACCAAAGACCCGTCACATATTTACACTCAAACATGTCTGTGAACGCGCAAGCACTCACCTTGTGGAAGCGACGCGTATCCAGTTAACAGAGGGTGCCTCCCGTTTTTCCACAATGTAGGCCGTGATGAAGCTTCCTCCATCGTTGAGCGGTGGCTTCCACGACATGACCACAGACTCGTCACGGATGTTTTCAATGACAGGGAAGCGGGGAGGGTCAGGACGGTCTGAAGGGAAAACAGGTTCAATTGTTTAAAAAGAAAAAAAAAATTCCACACATCCCCTGAAGTATACTTTTCATACTGTAAGAATGGGGAAGGGTCGACTCCCTATGTTTAGTCCTTATTTTGGTCAGATAGGGATCCATAACTATTCTGGAAATTTTGGTTAAAGATAGAAGATAACTATTCTAAACAGTTTGGTCAGAGATGGTCTATGACTGTTTAAAAAATGACTAGTCAGAGATGGTCTATGAATGTTCTTGAAAATGTAGTTACAGATGGTCTATTACTAATCTAAAATCTTTGGTCAGATATAGTCTATTACAAATAGTAAAACTGAAGTTCAAGGTAGCCCTTAAACTATTTTAAACACCTTTGATTAGAGAGGGTCTCAACTATTCTCATTAAGTTTTTGTTAGAAATGGCTCACAACTGTTCTTCAAAGTCTAGCTGGAGATGACCTTAACTGTTCTCATACCTTTGGAGAAGATGAATGTCCTATTACTATTCTAAACCCTTGGATTACAGATGACATATACATATTCTAAAAGTTTGGTTACATTTGGCCCATAACTATTCTAAAACATTTGGTTTCTGATGGACTATTAACACACTTGAGATATTGGATAGATACCCAACAGCTATTCCCACACTGGGCTAGGGATGGGTGTATAACTAATCTAGAAACTTTGATTAAATGTGGTCTGTAGCTTTTTTTTTTTTAAAACAAATGTTAAGAGATGGCTTTGTACTCATTTTGTTAACTTTGGTCTGAGATGGTCTGTAAGGATATTATTAACTTTGGCTTAAGATAGTTCATAACTGCAAGCTTTTGTTAGAAGAGATGGTATATTACAGCACTATGAGCTTTGAACAGAGATGGATCCACAGTTAGTCAATGACATTTGGTTTGAGATAGATCCATAACTACTCAATGATATTGCTCAGAGGTAACTATTCTATGAGCTCACATGAGCTCTGGCTGATATAATCCATAGCTTTTTTTTATGAACTTTAGTTAGAGAAAGATCTACATATATTCTATGAATTTTGGTTGAAGACATAGCTGGTCTATTTTAAAACTTAAGTGACTGACAGATTTACAGGTACTGTAGAAATTTTAGTCAGAAATGTTCAAAGCTGTTCTGTTTCAGAGATTCTGACTGTGAGCTAAGACAGAACTTTGTTACAGATAGATACAGGGCTGTGACTGAAACTATAATTTATGTCGCTTGTCACTCCTGTGCAAAAACACATATACAAGCTTTAAAATAAAGCAGACTTGTTTTCAAAAGTTGAGCTATAAGAATTTGGTACACTATTATTGCTAATGCAGGTGCTTGCTTTGATTTTCATCCCATGCTCTTAATGTAGGATTCTGTAAAAAAAAAAAAAAATACTGCAAGTTTCTGTTAACATACAAGAACCCATGACTGTGTACAAGTGCACATGCACATGTATGCATGTTTAAACTAATGTGAAAATGTATGTATATCAGTTTGTGTGTGTGCATTTCTCTGTATGCATGTTATCTGGTGGTGTTTGGAACACATGTAGAGCGTACACAAAACAGAAGTTACATATGCCAGGAGCTGAAGAAGAGGGTGGGGGAGGAGACACACACAGGAGAAGAGGTATAAATGGGAACAGGTGTTAGTGGGGCATACCTACCCATTGCCAAAGCATTCAGAGCTCTGGCAAAATCATCTGCAAAGCAAGAGGCAAAGCCTTCACATGTCATGGCTCTCATTATTACAAATATTTGGAATACATGAATGACCCACGCACAAGATGAAGGACAAGAACATTCGACTGTCTTGCTCAGTAACAGCTGAAATGTTAATACAATCAGGGATGGGAACATACTCCATTATCATTACAAAACGTGGAACAACCAGCAATCAACGTGAGCTCAAGGCACTCCATTAAACATTCTATTGATGGCTCAAGTTGCTCCATCTCATTCTGATGAATTGTAAAATACAATATCCCCACTCAAGAGGAGGATATACTTCGTTGGGTAAGTGCCAAACTCATCATATGCAAATCTTAAATAAATGACAGCGAACCACCAGAGAAATGTGGACAAACGAGTCACAAGACAAAACACAATGCGTTTCGACCTCATCATACGCAAGTCTCACATTTAGCAGAAAAAGTCTTTCTTATTTAATAAAAATATTACAAATGCACAACATGTATCTATGATGTGTACAGGATGGAATCTGGGCTATCATAATTGTGCACTTCGTGTATTTAGTGAGCCTACAAAGGAATGTCAGTGTGTATTTGGACAACTTCCACCTTGACAACTGATTTGTTATTATTCTCTGACACAGAATAACAAGTCTGGAAACAGAACTTTTCTTAATGAAAGGTAGAGAGAAAGCATTTACACGTCATATGTCAAATCATTTTCTTAACCCGTCTCACCTTTTTATTGGTAAAGCTGAAAACAAAGAGCAGACTTTGCAGCAACAAACATCTTGGGAAAAGATGGGGAACTAAGTATGTCTGTTTGAAGGGACTTTTGTTTGACATACCTGGAATTTCCTGCCCTTTCCTACATCTCCACTCAAAACGTTGCCAGATTTTACTAATAGATTTGATAACTTTTTACCATTAGAACTACTTGATCCTTCCATCTCTGCCAGTAAATTTGCATATTTGAGGGTGTTTATTTTTTCAGCTTGCTATGTTCTTTCTGCTAGACCTGCAACTTTGACTCCACTGAATCATCCACAATGTCCTAACTAGATTTTCATCATGTCGGATTCACAGCACCACGTTTAGTAACTTTATTTCTCCTGCTTTCACCACCAGCTTCTTTCTTGCTCAGGGTTCAAGCTTCTTTTCCTACTGTCTATTACCAGACTCTGAGGTTTCCTGACGAATGTAGATGATACAGTCTCATCATGACTCTTGTGACACTCTGTTCCCTGCGTCTTCGTCCTTTTCATCTCCCCCAGTTTTGCCATGCAATGGTTTAGCTTTCTCCATCCCATTTTAGGTTGGTCAGATAAACACCCCTTCCCTCTACACCTACCATCTGTGGTGACAAACAGGCTTCACGTATACTGACCATTGACTTGTATCTTGAGCACAGCTGAGTCAGAGCCTAGGTTGTTCTCCAAGAACAAGCGGTATGGGCCGTCGTCGTCTTTGGAGGAATCCTGGACATATGTGACAGTGACAAAATCTTCAATGATGTTTCCATCAGATTTTATTTGCATGCACATACAAAATTCTCCCAAACGGCATAATGATTTAATTTACAAGTTTGCGCTTTGTTGCATTGTGCTGAAAATGTATTGAAGGTGTTATGCCGAGTTGTGCCATGTTCTGGAGTGCAGTTGTTTGTATTACAACACACTTCAACTCTTCCTGACAGACAAGATCCTGTCCTTGTTGTCAGCAAACACTGTAAACTTGCCTAGAAATGAGAGGTATCTCCACAGTGCAGCTGATGATGGACATGTCAAAGGCAGACAGAAACGTGGGCAACGTGAAAGATCAAACTTCTGTGCCATTGCCCATCATCATGAACAGAGTGTTGTGGACACCCTGACTGCCCCAGCATTTGTCAGGACACCTATTCAATCTTCTTCTTCTCCCTAGACCACCTGGGAAGTAATTGGGATGCCACACTGAAGAACAATTCACTGGGTCCCTCCACAACCGTTGGTTGTGTGCCAAGACTGGGGTGTTTTTTTTCCTTGTCTATTCTGCAATGC
>JADBJO010012656.1:0-22500 GCA_016801955.1 Conus betulinus | reverse complement strand
CTTGACGTTGTTGGATGCTAGTGAGGGTTTGCTCATTCCTGCCTCATTCTCAGCAAAGACGCGGAAACTCGTACTTCCGGTCCTCGATCAGGTTGGGGATGTTGATCATGTTGGTGATGCAAGGGTTGGTGTTGACTCGGGACCAGTTGTCGGTGCCATGTTCACGCTTCTCAATCCAGTAGCCAGTGATGCGACCGCCTCTCCATCTGTCTTGGGCTTTTCCCAGGTGAGGGACACAAAGTCTCCACCCACTTCTGTCACCTCAGGGGTGCCTGGGGTGTCTGGTGCATCTGTAGGCCAAGTTGGAGTAAAATTAATGGTGATCATGGCTTTTGTGAGCTTCATGTGGTTTCTTTTCATGATTGAAAATAAAAAAGAAAGGGCAAGACCAAAATACAGACTTGAATTCATGAATGGCCTACCTCTCCTGATATTGTTACAACAGAAGTGAAAAAGGACTTCCTTAAAAAATTCTTTCTTCCTTTCAAAAGCTGCCATCTTATTCCAGATGACTTCCTTGATGACTTGCAAAAAGGCTGCTGCCTCACAAGATGATTTATGAGATAATACAGAAGAGCACGTACGATTCAAAATCTAACCAATTCCAATTATTTTCAGTTAGGACCATGTTTTCATGCTTATCTCCCTTACAAAGCTTCTTTCAGAACATTGAAAATGCATTGTCACTGTGTAGGACATCACATATTATTCAAATACTGTGTGCACTGGTTTTGTGTGCTTTCTCTGAGGTTATCTAGGCTGCACCTCAAATGGCACCTAGAAAGGGAATTTACAATGCTGCCTGTTGATATATAATGTGCGCTTGGGGACTGCATGACTGAACCAATGAGCATACGTGCATGTGTAAGTGCGTGTGTATTCTTTTTTTTTTTTTTTTTTTTTAATGTTCATTCACTTGTTCTTCACTTTAACATCTCTTTACAACAGGTGACATTAGTCGGAAGAAAAGAAAGAGACAGGCACACGTGTGTGTGTGTGTGTGTGTGTGTGTGTGTGTGTGTGTGTGTGTGTGTGTGTGAGTGTGTGTTTGTGAGTGTGTGTGTGGGAGGGAAGGGGGGGAGGCTGGGGGAGGGGAGGCTATGTAGTTGACATAGCTGTTCATCTTAAGCCTTTCCTCTCTAGTGCTGATCGGGGGAATAGAAACAAAACAAACATGAAATAAATGAAGTGTAACAGAGAGGGAGGGAAAAGTGGAGGGAAAAAAAAGTGTGTACACACTATATCAATAAAACAAAAGGCAACACTGTATATGAAAATAAATCAGTGGCAGATACCAACATGACTAGAATTCAAAGATTCAGAAAACGTGTGAAGCAATGAATAATACTTCAAAATATTTTCCTTTGATAATGGTTTATTGGTTGAACATGGATCCGCTGTTCCACGAACTAACCTCATTTCTCCTGAATTAGGAACTAGCTGCATTTCTCCTGAGCAGTAAATTAGGAACTAGCCGCATTTCTCCTGGGCAGTGATAAAGTAAGTGATTCACAATACTCTATTTGTCACACGTGCAATATACATTTTTAGAAAATTTTGTGTGAAAAACATTCAAATAAATATTACATATTAGGCTTTAATTGATGTATTATTCAGAAAGGATTCAGGACTTGGACCATTTATTACACAGGACTGGTATGCGACTATCTGAAGCTTTATGCAGTTTGTTAATTCAACATGTGTGTGTGTGTGTGTGTGTGTGCATACGCACACCTCCATGTGTGTATATATATGTATGATGCAAACGTACATTATGCCAATCAAACCACTACCTCAGTCCTGACAAGTCCCTGGCCCACTTGACTTACCGAAAGGCATCTTTGCCACAATGGGACCTTCTGTCTGCAGAAAATCGCCCACCCCATTCTCATTGATGGCTGCCACCCGGAACAAGTACTTGTTTGTGCTCGTACAGACCCTGCACGTCTATCATTGTGTCCTGTTGCAACACCAACAATGGTCAGTTATTGCCTGTGATTTCATTTGTATCACTTATTGATCTGGTTTTCTGCAGTGACATCACTTTGACAATCTTCAGTCTTATCAATCTGCTTACCTTAAAGCTCATCAACCTCATATCCACAGTCTCATAAATTTCATCATTTAAAGTCTCATATATCTTTTAATCTACAGTCTCATGTATCTGATCATCTAAAATCACATCAATTAACATCAATATCACATCATAGTTGCTCGATCACTTCTGTGCACATCCGTCCCCCTCTGTTCACATAGCAATCTTAAGATACCAGAAGTTTGCTGATTAGTAAGTTCATCATTCTATCATCACTCTCTTTTAATGTCAGTCATCGCTATTTTTGATATTCTCATCATCTGCAGGGAGGACACTGTGACCATATGGACATTGCTTTTGTGTGACAGAGGATTTGAGGGGGAAGGATAAATATCTTCACTTTTCACTTCTCAGACTTCTACTGCACATATTGAAGGGATTTCCCACTTCCTCTTGAACTGACCGACTTTCTGCCTTGTGTTTGTCAGTTGTCTTTCAACTCGTCATACTTTGCCGCTGCTAGTGTGAAAATGTCAAGTGTGGAGCACACACGTGGCTATTCCTGCATGAGCAAATGCTACATGCAGGCAATGGGATGACCTTGCTGACAATGGATTATAACCAGCTGGCACAGCAGATGGTGATGATGCCAAACAGATAACTGACTCCAAACTCCCTAACAGCCATTTCAGAAACACATGGAGACAGTGTCTGCACACAGGCCTGTGGAGCATAGCATCTACCAGCAAAAAGGGTGCAGCAGGTCTCCATCATCAGACTGAAAACAGGACACTGTCAGCTCAGCTCCTTTTGCAAACCTACAAGCTGAAGACATGTCATACAGATGTGTGCCAATGTGGCACTGGTCCAAAGATGCCAGCCTTAATTCTCGAACCTTCCTGGTCTATGACAGGACATATGGCCCACAGATGAGGACCTTAGGGAGAGGCTGTGAGGACTGGCAATGTTGGTGAGGCAGCCAGCACACTTTGCCCACCAGACTGGACCACCAGTTCAGGATGGCTGGGAATTCTGAAGAAGTGACTCTGAAAAGGAGAGTGGTGGGACAGCAAGGTGAGACACTCATTCTGTCCCTCTGCATTTTTCATTATGATCATCGCTGTTTCTCTCACTGTCATTATTGTCATTGTTACCTTCAAAATCGTCATCATCATTATCATCATCATCCAGGGACACTCACCTTGCAATGCGAGGACACAGTGACCCAGTAGGGTTTGCCAACCTCCTGTCGCTCCACCTGGTAACTGGTGACCCGCGCTCCCCCATCCTCCTTGGGTGGTTTCCATGACAACCGGCAGGTGTTCTTGGTGATATCAGACACATTCAATCCAGTGGGCTCTCCAGGGGACCTTCACAAAGTAGTAGACAGAATGTGAGCATTTAACCTGTGTCCTGATTGCCCACTGACAGGTGAAATAAAAGGACGTAGATTTCAGTGCAAAATATGTGTCCAAAATGTTCTACTGAAGACTCTGCGCTACTTTTTTCCTAGATCCCCACACCCCTGACGATACTCAGCACTGAGTAAAAAATATGAGAAATTTTTTTCCGCTGCCTTGAGTGGCTGGCATTACAAACTAACAACCATGGAAGTAGAGGTACAACCCAACTTACTTAGACACTCCTGCTGTGTGTGTGTGAGGCAGAAGAGTGACAAAGTAAGCTAGCATTTCCTGTCAGCAGCATTGTACAAACCACAGAATCAGGTGACATCAGTGTGGGACTTTTTATTTTCAGGTGGCTCCTACGAGACCTAAGTGTGTGAGGATTCTGGTGTGAAAAGTGGAATGATGTGCAGGGAGTGTTCCACTGTCTGGATGACTTTTTTTTTTTAATCATGATACTCTCATTTCTCCACAACCAAGCACATTCTTTGCTTTCCGCTTCTATACCTCTCATGAATTCTTAATAAAACAACCGGCAGATTCATGGAACTATTGTGATCACCTCTGACTTACTGTTGAAACTGTCGAAGGAATATGTGACCACCTCTGGCTAAGTCGGACTATTTGACCAAAGCATTAGCACATCTTTTTTTTTCTTTTTTTTTTTTTTTTTGGCAATGGTTTCATACACACAGAGATTTAAAACAGGCACTACTGAACATCAACTACCTGAGTGATTCAGTAGCATAACCGAGTGATCTGGGTAGCTTCATGGCAGTCTCACTTGTCTCCCTGCTGATGCTTGAACATGCCAGGACAACCTGCCAGCAGCTTCCCTGAGTCAGACATGCTGAGCAGTCTGCACTTGTGATCATCTCTTTACCCAATACCTCCCAAAGTTATGTTTTCGCCTGTACCTCTTTGTCTCTTCCCAGTTATGAAAAAAAAAAAAAATAAAATACTGAATTTTAACAAAACTTGGGGGAAAGTTGGAATGTTCCTAAATGACCACACAGATAAATTCCGGCGAAAAGCCAGAATCTGTTTACCATTGGTGGTGGTCTGCACTTTCCAGAGGGCCCTTTAGACTATGTTTTTGTAATTTATCCTACTACACGACTGCTGCTGTTGGAAGCAAACATATGTGCTGAGTCCTTAACTAAAGATGCTAACATCATGTCCATAAAGAGTAAGGAAATTTTTCTATGAAAACTTTGCTGGCATATGTGGACATGGAAAGACAGAGATAAACAGATATGAAAAGACATTCATTTGAACAGGAACAAGGAAAAGGGCATTATCTTCAATCTAAATGACTAATATAGAATTAACTCTGAGTGTTCTTACTGATACGCATTCAGAAAAATGTGTGCATATGTATAAACAGGAATGCAGACATAGCTTTACACATAGTCTGTGGCTCCTTAACACAAACATATAGACACAGAGCCATCTCATGTACTGTTACATTTATTCAAGTGATGTTCAGTAGTGTCTGTTCTAATCTGCCAGCTCTTTATGGGTTTGAACATAACACTGTAGCACCAAAACATCACTTACACATAAACAGATTTACTGCAAATACTGAGGTTGAAAGCAGCACACACACACACACACACACACACACACACACACACACACACACACAGAGTGCACTTACTGCAGACTTTGAGGCCAAAAGCAGCAGTAACAGACCCGCTGTCATTGCTGATCTCCACCTCGTATCTCCCAGAATCCTTTACTTCCGAGTCTGCACACATCAAATCACAGTCCACATAGATTGGCATACCCTAAGAGGTGGTAATAATGTAATCATAAGGGTTTCATACATTTTGTATCCGATAAAAGATCAAAAATCAACTCATTCTATCCTATGAAGATTGTAATGTAATTGTTTTTCATCCCTGAACAGAGTGAATCCATGCTATGCATACTAAGACAGTGGATTACTGTAACTTGTTCTGCCAGTAACTTAGTTAATCCCTTAATACATGATATTAAACCCATCAAGAATGCTTCCAAGGTAAAAACTTACATTTCTTAAGACAAACATATTCTGTGCAATTCAAACCTTTCATGGTGCTGTACCTTCCCACCAGATAAAAGATTTTATCTCACTTCCAACTTTTCCAGTTCCAAAAGCCACATCAAATCACACAAAGGCACATAAAATCAGATCCTTTACTTCTTGCCATGATACAGGTAAACAGAATGTAGATGGATTACTTTGCACGCATTACCTGTCCCGTTGAAGGTAAATTGCTAATGCGAAAAGGTGAACCATGACAACAACAATCTTCTTTTCTTGGCATTATTTCTTGTGGTGGGTGGTTTCATAATCAAATTATACACAGTTGTTCGTGTCTCCTCAATGTGGTCAGGTCCCCTTCAAGCAACTCTGAGCCGTGCAAAGAGAACAATGTCTGATTCTGAGCTTGCTAATCTATGGCAGAGTAAAGACAAGCATCTCACAACACAAAATATACCTTTGATGATGAGAGTGACATAGTCCTCGAAAGGCGAAATCTTGATGCGGTCACTCTCATGCAGCTCTCTTCCATTGGCCTTGACCTTGAAATCGAAAGGCCCTGACCCACTGAAAGGGATTTTGATCTTGAACTGATCTCCCTTGTCCACTTTCTGGTCACGTATCTCTCTGTCTAGTTTTGGTGGAACTGCATAGGGAAAGGAGAAATGTATTGTCATTTGACACAGATATGTATGGAAATGATTAGTACAAGTTCAATCTCTGAAACTTAAACTAAAATGAATGTAAAAATCTGTGTACGTGTATGTGTGTGTGTGCATGTGTATATGTATGTGTGTGTGACTGTGTGTGTGTGTGTGTGTGTGTGTGTGTGTGTGAATGTGTGACTAACTGACTGAATGTGTGTGTGTGTGTGTGTGTGTGTGTGTGTGTGTGTGTGTGTGTGTGTGTGTGTGTGTGTGTGTGCGCGTGTGTGTGTTTCTATGTGCAAATGCATATGACAGTGCATCAGTGTGTGCACGCAGGCAAGTCGCATGCACACACATGTGCATGCATGTGTGTAGGTGCATACATGTGTGCATGTATGCATAGGTATCAAATGTGGAAGATGTTGACAAACAGACTAACACATGCACACCAAGCTGTAAACACGCTGTCTAAACAGCAAAACTTGAAAACATAGCCTAATTTGCCAAACTGCTAACACTAAGCAGAAAATCCACAGCTCAAAATTCCTAACAAAAAACACATAGCCCCAAATACAACAGAAAACATCTAACTTGAACTGGTTAACAGAAAAGACATATCCCAAAATGCTACACAAAAAAATCCTCAAACCAAACTGCTGAGCAAAGAATGTATGGCCAAAACCGCAACACAGAAAATACATAACTCAAACTGCTAAACAGAAACATCACTTGCAAAACTGCTTAACAGCTTATGAAATATATCAGCAAAACAAACTCTTGTCCCAGTTACTCTGCACCAAAGACATGAAACGTATGATAACGTCTGTTAAATGAAATCCTCGCCCTCCCTTCCCTATTTATCTTACATACACCATGAGGTGCAGAGGTGCTGCATAAATCCAGCTAAATGCTCCCCTACTTACTCTGTACTGACAGGTGGGCCTTGCAGCTGTCCCGGCCAAAGGAATTAGAAATCTCACACACAATGTCTCCTGAATCTTTCTCATACAGCTCCCCGATGTACAGCGTGGACTGGCTTTCATCCCGTCTTGATGCGTGTACGCCCTGCATTACCGAGTTCAGAGCCATTTTTGAACCTGCACAGCAGAGGAATTGCATATAAGACGTGGATCAAGTGAAATGACTTGCTGCTTTCAGACTTCTCTCACTGGACACGATGGTGAAGATGGTGAAGATGGGGTCATTGAGTACATGCACCATCACAAGAAAAAGTCTGGTCACCGAGTGGGTCGATTTCAAACAGTGTCAGGATGATTTGTACGAGCATTGTGGACTACCTGAAGCCACCAGAACTGGTTGGCCTGGTCAGTAAGGCATCAGATTCTTGTTTCGAGGTCTGGGATTCCGCTCCTACTCAAGACAGGCAGGTTGAAAGAGGTCATCTCTTCAGAATTCACGCCAGTGCAGTCTACAGTCCCCTTCCAGACCTTTTGATAAGCCTATAAATCAGGGTCCTGTGAGTTAATAATGTATCCAAAAAATTTTCATGCATGTGAAATCCTATTCCTTTGTTTAGAAAGGAGCAGGCCATTGTATACCGGTGGGATGGATGACACCAAAATAACACAAATGCACACTGGTGCTATGGTTAGACATCATCCTTGAAGATGGAACGTAGCTACCTCAATGGTGGAATAATAAATGGTCACATATGCAAATATCTCACCAGTCATGAACTTTTGCATTCTAGCCACAGAACAAAGACATAAAGAACTGACA
This sequence comes from Conus betulinus, assembly GCA_016801955.1. Classification (NCBI taxonomy): domain Eukaryota; kingdom Metazoa; phylum Mollusca; class Gastropoda; order Neogastropoda; family Conidae; genus Conus; species Conus betulinus. The sequence goes on along the minus strand of JADBJO010012656.1, from coordinate 14,643 downwards.
GCCATATTCTGTTTTCAGAGGAGAAAATGATCGATGAAAGGTGTGATTCAGAAAGCCTACCCTTACACTGTATCCTGTCAGATTCCTCAGGCCCCAGAAAGGACCCACTAAAGTAACAAATGGTACACTTCATCTTAATTAAAGAGTGGACTGGGCATCATTCGGCTAGGCAGGAAAAGAAAAGTGAATAAAGAAGACTTAGAACACAGGCTGGTCCAGGTGACATCAATTCTACATGAACAATCATCAAATACATGAACATATGATAAAATCTTCTGTAAATTTGACAGACAAGCAGACAGGCAGAAGGCAGGAAAAGAAAAGCGAATAAAGAAGACTTTGAACACAGGCTGGTCCAGGTGTCATCAATTCTACATGAACAATCATCAAATACATGAACATATGATAAAAAATCTCTGTAGGTTTGACAGACAAGCAGACAGGCAGGTCATATGTCAACATGTGTCCCCTTGTGAGAGTGGAGGCCTATCTCTGAGCACACAGCTGGGGGCAGACAATGCAGGGGGGAGGAGCTCAGTGAGCTGAGGCCCTGTTTCATCCTGTTCCTCTTTGCCTGACTGGCAGTGGATCTGTTCATCCTGGAAGTGTCTGTGCCCTGATGGCTCAGCTGTCTCCTGCAGGGTCTGTCAAGGGCAGTGGGCTCCCAGCTGACTGTCTACACATTGCATATCTTGAAGCTGGCCTTCAGTGTGTCCTGGTATTTTTGGAGGGATATAGCTTGGTCAAACTGCCCCTGTTTCACCTCGCCATTTGTTAATATAACAAAAATCAACATATAGTAAGTGAAAAACTAATAAATAAGAAGAACATCTTTTGCCAACAGAAATCTTCTTTTTTTCCCCACACACACAGGCTGATACTCCTGCAGACACTCCCTGTATAGACAGGCAAGGATTAATCCCATCCACCCTACAAAGGGAGTGGAGTTTCGTGAATATGACCGTTTTTAATCTCGCCATTAAGGCAGCCATACTCCAACTTCGGGGAATGTGCATGCCATGTGTAACCTGTCATCCATACCTACGGGCAAACTGGCCTTCTCTTCTGAAGTTGGTGATGGGACTTTATGTGTGTGCAAGATGTTATGTGAGCGTTCACACACGGAACATCTGTTTATAGTCTCATTTGAAGAACAAAAACAAAATAGGACTCCTGAATATGACACTTCTTCAGTGTCTGGGGTAAAAAAGCAGGAACAATCCAGTACTGACCACTGGACATCAGGCGCTGGAGTGCCGGTGAACTGTACAGTGAAGGAGGTCTCCCCGCCCAGCGGGCCTCTCTCATTCTGCAACTTCTTGGTGAAGTCTGGGGCACTCCCCGCTGAAACACAGCATATTCCAAGGTGTACAGTGACGGTTGCGAAGTTTTACCTGAATTAAACTTAATCAAAGAAGAAAACAACATTTGAAAAAAATACTCGATATGCATTGAAATAATGATTGTTCCCTCAAAAACAGAAGTGAGAAAGAGACACAGAGACAGAGAGTGAAATAGAGATGAATAGACAAAGAAACTGAGACAAAGAGAAAGAGAATAAGAAAGAGGCAGAGACAGAGACAGATGGACACAAAAGAGAGAGAGATAGAGAGATAGAGAGAGAGAGAGAGAGAGAGAGAGAGAGGGAGGAAGAGAGAGATTGATTTCTGTCTGTGTGACAGCTGGCTTGTACCGAGGACTTGGATCAATCTCACTTTGAAGATGAAAGGGCTAATCCCAGATATCATTTACATTTTCTGTTCAGCACGTATCCGTTAAACAGAATTCTGTCATGGACTGACCCAATTTTTCCCTGACTTTGACCATGGCACAAGGCAGACTGGGATCCCCTTTGCCAGCAGCATTGACGGCAGTGACACGGAATTCATATTCTGAGTTTTCTGCCAGGTTGTGGATGGTGAAGTTGCAGTCGTTGACATTGTAGTCGTTGGCCTTGGTCCACATGGACATGCCCTTTTCACGCTTCTCCACAATGTAACCTGTGAACGCAAGAGCAACACCTTGTCTAAAGGGTATTAAATAAAAAAAACGCTTTTTGCAGATAAAGGAAACCTTGAGTATTTGTGTCTATAAAAAAAAAAAAAAAAGAAAAGAAACAGTACTGCTGCAAGCATTTACACAAAGCATATACTTGCACACACGCATGTCAGTGCACTCGTATCCCCTGCTTGACTAGAGGCAAAACTTACATTATGCTTGTAATCCCCAGGTAGGTAGTTCAAGCTTTCACTATCAGAACCATAAATATTTCCATTGCAAAGAAATTTGTCAGTCAAATGTTTAAAACTTCAGAAACATACGCTAAGGCTTTGGTAAAACTCCAGCAATGAGTATGCCTGATGTTATCTCATTTATCCACACTTCCTTGTAAACTATACATAAATGTGTATATCCAGGTCTCTGGTCCCCATATACACACATGCATATCCAGTTAAATATAGGTTAAACATGTGTACAAATACATACAACCGTGCAACAAAAGCACTGGCTCATGCATATATATACATCAATACGAACACAAACACTAATCAAACATACATATACACCAATATAAACACAAACACATAAATGTTATATGTATGCTGGTGTACATATCCAAACAATAGATTCTTAAAAGAGGATGAAAAAGATTGACAACTGCAACATTCTTTCAACGTTTATTTGGACAAGCGAAGTACACCACAACCTTTCGAAAAGGAAAACTGTCAAATCAGCCCCAATCATTCTCCACCCTCAATTCCAGGGATGTTATTCCCTCATTTAACAATGTCACTGATGAAGAATTACACACCTGTGATTCTGCTGCCTCCATCATTGCGTGGTCTCTCCCACCTGAGGTCCACGTATGTCTTGCCCACCTTGCTGGCTTCAGGTACTCCAGGGGTGCCCGGCTTGTCTGACATCATAAGAGTCAGTGTTCATACACGCTTCTTCTTTCTGGTCACTGTGTAAAGGGAATGTCTGATGATGTCTGGTCACTGTATTCAGGTCAATGTCTGGCATCATAACAGGTAGTGTTCATACATGCTTCTTATTTCTGGTCACTATGTAATGTCTGGCAATGTCTGGACATTCTATTAAGGTTAATGTCTGATGTCATATTACTTGGTGTTTACACACATTTCTTCTTTCTAGTCACCGTGTAAAGGTTAACATCTGACAATGTCTTCTCACTACACTGAGGTCAATGTCTGACATCAGAGCGATCCATTTCCTCACATTCATCTTTCTAATCATAGTGTAAAGGTTAACTTCTGACAAAATAACATTCAATGTCCACTCCTGGTCACTGTGAAAAGATTTATTATTGAAACACATTACTTCTATGTTTACATTCACTTCTTTCTAAACACTATGTAAATGTTGATATCCAATAACACTGCCTTCAGAGCTAACACATACTTCTTTCTGATCATTGTGTACAAGGGTAACGTTTAACAAAATATAGGCATGCCAACTTTCTGAAGATCAAGAAAGAAGGGCAACAAAAAAAGGGGAAAAAATTACAACTTTAGTGGGGAGAAGTGAAAGGTATGATAGAAGGTAGGAAAAAAAAAGGCAGTGCTCTAGAATGTCTGTTTAACAAAGCAAAGTAACAGATCTGCTACTTTTAAATTGTAGCCAGGTGCTAACAGTACATTCTCTTGGTCACCCATTGTAGACGAGATATTTTGTTCATGAGTTATCTTTACCCTTACCCCCTTGGTCGATGAATCTCAATTTTCTGGTGTAATTTCTTTAAATTATGAATACCTCAGAACCTACATAGTTGTATATATGTCGCTGAAGTCACAAAAATTAATGTATTCTATTCATTACAACCGTGCTGGACTGAGAAGCCCATATTTTCCCTAAAACTAGTATTTTGCACAATTGATCTTGGTGCCATTTTGAATTGTCCGACGAACAAAACCGTAAATAATTCTTGATTTCACAGAAAGTATGAGAGAATCCAAAGAATCCAAAAACGCACACTGAAAGTATAGTCCACAAGCTCTCATTTCATATATCGCATGCCTATGATCTATTCTGCACAAGCTTGCAACTATACGAAATGACTGACAGCGCTGGCTCCCTTGAGCAAGTCCCTTCTTTGTTGATTGTCGGAGTTTTGATCTAAATTGTTGTTTTACGAAATTCAGACTTCCCAATCAAAAAATCTTCTTAATGACTCCATTTCTATCATCGAAGCAATTAAAAATGTACAAAAATTATCATCCGATGGACCATTTCAACAGAATAACCATTTTATCGATATTTGTGTCAAAAGCACATGGTGACGGCCATGTGACGATGAAAGCGAGTTGTGTTTCCGATCAAATTTTAAACACAAAGTTCTCCACTCGGACGGCATCTTAGATAATGAAATTTATATGTATAAAGAGAGCGAAATGCCAGCTATTCGTTCATTACAGAATTGTTTCATGCCGTTTGGCAATTTTCATAGAAATTGAGGAAAATATGACGCAAGCTCGTTAAAAGTGGGTTCCTCTCAGACTTATTCACCAATAACTCTACATAGCCACAGAGTTGTCAAATATGACTTATTGCATTTTATTCCTTGGGTTCTGAGGTTTTCATTGACATCAAATATGTTTGAATACTTTGAATGGGCGGTGAACTAGACAACACAAAAGCTGCAACAGATAGCACAAATTTTGTCACTTCCCGCCTCGCGAGGCCCATTTTAAGTGTAGCGCTGTGCTGTCTGCTTTGCGGTCCGGTTCACCTGTATATATCTGGGACGCTGCGGGAGTGCAATGAGTGTGTCCCCTAAAGCGTCCTGGGAGTGTGCCCTGAGAGAGTGCCCCGAGTACGCAGAGAGTGGTCAGTGAGAGAGAGTGTGCCTCGAGTGTTGCCCTAGAGAGTGTTCCCTGGTGTGTGTGACTGACGTGAGAGGCAGAGAGCGTGCTCAGTGCGCTGAGTGCGGGAGAGAGCTCCCAGGGCTGTGTTCCTGGTTTGAGCTTGTTATGGAAGGAAAATAAAAGGAGAAAAAACTCCACGTCGTCTCTGTGTCTTCTTGATTGGCTGCTGTCCCTTGGTTCCTGCACATATCACTATATGCCTGTCTTCACCTGCACACCCCTTACCCCTCCACACTATCACAAAACACATTTGCAACACATTTTCATTCAGATCTTGGTGAAAAATAAAATCAGGGAGTGGAGGTGGCATTCTGCAGATTTCCAACAGCTTAAAGGAAAGCATCAGATGAAAAAAGTGGAAATGAGCTGAAAAGAAGACATTTAAAATGCTTGAAAATAACACTGTCCAGTTCCTGGCCACTGTGTAAGTATGCCTGATAACATAACACTTGTGTGTGTGTGCATGCGTGTGTGTGTGTGTGTGTGTGTGTGTGTGTGTGTGTGTGTGTGTGTGTGTGTGTGCACGCGCGTGTGTGTGTGTGATCAAGACAGGAAGACGAAGACCAAGAGCAAAGCACAGTGCAATGGCATTCTACACTGTACTCACTATATTTTGGTTTGACGTGGACAGCTCCAGTGGACTCACTGGGGCTGCTGAGGCCAGCTGCATTCTTGGCCTTGACACGGAACTCATAGTCTGTGTCTTTGTCAAGCCCCTCCACTACAACCAAAAATATAATGACACATAATGCATGATACTTGTAATTCTGCAATAACCATGATCAACGGCAGCTTTAACTTTGCTCATCAAATGTGTTTGCTGTAAACTATTCAATAAAAACACAGATAGAAAAGCATTCTTCATACAATAAAAGACTACAAGCTGAGCATTCTTACGGCAATATCTATGCAATAACCTAGTTGGTTTTCACATGTTCACTTTTACTTATACCACTATCATTCCTACAAACTAATGAGACAAAATCATTTCAGGGTACAAGTCTCTGCATCACTGTCCACAAAACAAAACAATCTTTTCAAATCCAGTGCTATGAAATTAACATTATATTAATATTACACATAAGCAACACTGTAAGGCAGGATTCTGATGTAAACCATAATAATCATCATTCAAAATGAGAATGTTTGGTAGTTTTTATAATGAAAGGGAGCATTACATCAACAAAACACACTAATAACAATGTTGAAAGCCAGTCTTCATGCACAACAGAGTGGATGCCAAGTACTTTGACTTTATACTGCTGGGTGACTGACCTGAAGCTGTAATGTCCTTGATGGGCGTGTCATTGTAGGTTTTCCAGCGATTGGAGGACGGCTCTTTGTATTCTATCACACATAGCCCTGGATCTTCTTCCCACCATCATTACGGGGCTTTGTCCACATCAAGGTCACAGATGACTCATCCACATCATCCACACGCAAGTTGCCTGGGGCATCAGGGGCCGCTGAAAGTCAGAAAAACATAGAAAGGTTAATGAATGGAAACTGTTTTCGCTTGATTTGCCATCTCCAAATTGTTGGCATTTCACCTATAGAGAGCACACTCCTTTCTTTGCCTGCTGTTGACGGGACTATAATTTTAATCTTAATCTTAAAAACCCTTCTTTGCATGTCTTCCATTCATCATAATGATAGGCTATAAATTTATCTTCCATGAAAGCTCATGCATCACAGTAACAAGAGACATTCCGACTCTGACAATGGTGTTTGATCCTTTTTCTTATATTCTTATAATATCCAAAACTAAAACCCCACTTTCAAAAAGCCTGGGAACATTTCAGTATTTTCCAGGACCAGTAGGACCTATAAGGTATCACTAGTCCCCTTTCTCTTCATCCTATACGTCAATCGATATGAAGAGAGAGAGAGAGAGAGAGAGAGAGAGAGAGAGAGAGAGAGAGAGAGAGAAAGATAACGATAACGATAATTTATTCAAAAAAAGGCCACAGCCCCATTTGAACGGGGGTATTGACATATAACTGATGTAACAACATATTAATATATGCAAGCACATATAAACAAATTCAAGTCAGATAACTCCTCCTCTTGAAGGATTTATACAAATAAGAAGCTAGATCACTAACAACATTCTCATTTCTTGACGACGAAAGCAAGACAAGCCTAAAAAAATGATGGACATCGATCGAAATATTTCAAAGGAATATATTTTTGTCTTAAATCTGTAAGCACAGGACAAACAAATAGAAAATGAAGTTCGTTCTCTGGGGCAGACTTGCACAATGGACATAATACATCTAATTCTGTAGGAACATTGTAACGTTGCCTGTGCACAGCAATATCAGATACGCCAAATCTAAACTTAGTTAATGCAGATCTGACAAAATTATTTATATTCATCGACAGATAAGGTTCCGCTTTCATTAACTGATTTGACTTTAGAAATCGAAACAAAGAAAATCTCTCACAGTTTTCAATATGACTATTCCAGTCTTGCAAGTTACAATCAATTATTCTCTGCTTAAAACAAATCAAAAATATTTTAACACATCCAACACTCTGTTCTAACCAAACAAATGAAAACCATAACTACAAAGACATTTACGAACAGAAGTTGCCCAAGCTGATTTACCTCTAGAATCTAAATCAAACAGTACTTTGTATGCTTTTGCAGGTAATCTGTGTTCTCCCCTACGCACGAGCTTAAGCCAATAACTAATACATTTCACATATGAATTTACATAAACAGGATATCTGCCAAGCTCACCATAAACCAAATCATTAGGGGTTCGTCTATCCACATGCAAAAAGCGTTTCATAGCAAATAAATGTAATTTTTTTCAATTTCATGACCTTTATGCAAGAGAGAGAGAGAGAGAGACAGACAGACAGACAGACAGACAGACAGAAAACACACACACAATCACACAAAGCCAGAGTTCACTCACTGTATGGGTACTGGGCCACAGTGGAAAGCGCTGATTCTAAGGGTTCACTGACTCCAAACTCATTCTCCGCCATGACCCGGAAGTTGTACTCATGACCTTCAATCAGGCCCATGACCTCGAATGTGGTGTTGCGGACAAACTTGCTGACAGGTTCCCACTTGCCTGTCCTGAGGTCTTGTTTCTCCACCACATAGTTGGTGACAGAACTGCCTCCGTCTTCCTGTCACACACCATGGCACCACGTGCATCTGCATGTGTATGTGCACAACCAAGTGTGTGTGTGTGTGTGTGTGTGTGTGTGTGTGTGTGTGTGTGTGTGTGTGTGTGTGTGTGTGCGAGTGTGTTTGTGAGAAATAAGCTCAGTAAGATGTGAGCACTGTGCACTCCATAGTTTGTACAGCAGTATACATTCAAAAGGTGAATTCCAAAGGCTCTCCCTACCAATCGAATGTACATTTACAGAATTCAGAAAATTATTTACTACTACATAATCATATATTGATAGTGGTAAATAAAAGAGACAGACATGAAAAACAAAGATGAAGTTTAACGATCTATTATCCAGTCCAGTTTGTTTTTTTCTTCCATTTAGAAATTTACTTCATTTTCATACAAAAAGATGAAATTGTACCTAACCATTAGATGTCAACACAGAATTTTTTTCCCCATCACGCTCAACCATTATCTTTATTCATCATCAACTAAATAAGCCACATTTCCTGATAGGTATGAAGAAAAACCAGAATGTTCATTTGTCAGTAGTACCCAGTTTGGTTTCATTAGGCATGACAAAGAACACACAGTTGTAAGTTCTTTGACTGTCCAAACATCCCTCACAGAACCCTAAGACCTACTGTCATAGGGCATGAACAGTAACTGACAAGTCATTAGATCTTGTGAGATGACAAGCTATTCATTCTGCCAGGAGTAATCAGCTATCCAGTAAGATAGCAAGCTATTCATTCTGTCAGGGTTGCTTCACTATCCAGTAAGACAGCAAGCCACTGATTCTGTCAGCAGAACTCTGCTATCTAATGTGACAGCAAGCAGTTCACTCTGCCACTAGTGCTAGCTATTCATTCTGTCACTAGTACTCTGCTAATCAGTGAGATAAAAAGTTATTTATTCTGTCACTTGCATTCTGCCATCCAGTGAGACAGCAAGCTAGCTATTCCTTCTGTCAGTAGTACGAGTAAGATGAAAAGCTGTTCATTCTGTTACTAGTACTCTGTTAACTAGTGAGACAAAAAGCTGTCATTCTGTCACTAGCACTCTGCCATCCAGTGAGACAGCAAGGTAGCTATTCATTCTGTCAGTAGTACTAGTGAGATAAAAAGCTATTCATTCTGTTACTTGTACCGCCATCCAGTGAGAGAGCAAGCTAACCATCATTCTGTCGCGCTAGTGCTCAGCTAACCAGTGAGATAAGAATCATCCAGTCTGTTGGTAGTTCTCTGCTATCCAGTGAGATAACATGCAATATATTCTATCTGTAGTACTGAGCCATCCAGTGAGACAACAAGCCATTCATTTTGTCAGTATTCTCCGCTATCCAGTGAAACAACAAGCTGTTCCTTCTGTCAGTAGTTCTCTGCTGTCCAGTGAGATAACAAGCTATCAAGTATTTTGGCAGAGGTACCCAAAATATATTCCAAACATCAAGATACACAAGCTACAGCAGTGCTAACTTACTCTCAAACCAAAATAAAGAAACATAGCTTCATTACTGTGATCCCATTATCACCCTCATCCATACTCACCGCACCATCACAACCCTAATCCATAAGTATGATTCTCATTATAGTCCAGCACAATACTGTGTTGTTGGAATGATGGGAAAGTTATGCACCTGTATTTGTTTTCCTCCACTACATGGATGTCCAAGTGAGAACCAAAATTTATTTTCATGATCCCATTGGTGAGTAAGGGAGCTGATGAACAGTCCATTTAAATGTACAGAGGGAAGTATTCAAAGAGTCCCAACAAGTTATTTTTCGTTGAAGAAAACAAGAAAGCGACATATGAAAATAATGTTACATGAAAAAGAACCTCCCACACTACTCACTATGGGCGCAGTCCATTTGAGAACACAGGAGTCTGGCGTGACCTCCGAGATGCCCAAAGGACCTTCTGGTCTGCCTGGCGAGTCTGAAAATGTCCAGCGAGTCATCTGACATGTTCTGCGGCACAGGAACACCATGGAACCAGTTAGTGCTTTATTATCATTCATGATGTCATTCATTGCTGTGCTTACTAGGTTTGAAGTTACACAATATTATGTCACAAAACTCAATTTAATCAATATCGTTTCTAACCGAGCTGATCACAGGGGGCTTGTTAAGTCCTGTCAACACATGTGCATTAAGAAAAAAAATGACACTATAGCAAGTTTGTAACAAACATGCTTAAAACAGCTAAACTAAAGAAAGACACACACACACACCAGCCGCTGTGGCGAAGTGGTTAGCGTCGCAGACTCCCGGCTGGGAGGTCGTGGGTTCGAATCCCATCAGAGTCATGTGGGTTTTTCTGCCCTGACCGGCTCCTACCCAGAGTTGAGTTTGCTGCAGACTCAGTTGGGAAGACTGGGACCACACAGTCGTTTTTCATCCACTTAATGGATGCGTTTCTGACAGTGCTGTTCAAATTTCCTGACCAACACTGCAGGTGCCTGTATCTCTTGGGCCTGGTTGATGTTGGGATATATTATGAAAGGAAGCGTAGAGTACAGCTCTGTCATGTAGTCTCAGACCGAAATGGAAATCCGTAGCATCATTTTAATCATCCCCATTCTCATCGATCAGCATAAAAAAAAACGTCTCAAATTCTGTGACCCTTCATGTCCTGCTCTCATGGTGACCACAATTTCGATGTCCTCTCTATGTCTGTGGCCTTGGTTTGGTTCCGTCAGGGTTGCCAGTATCGACGAGTCCATGGGGGCTGTCATTGGACGGATGTGGTGGCGCCCTCCGGAGGGAGAGCTCGCTACTCGGGCTACGCGACTAAGCAATTACTGTCATCAGCAGGGGGCTTAGTAGGTGATGTCCTGCGTATGTTAGATCAGAACAGGTGCCACTGAACACCACCGAAGTGACTCGGCAGCAGTGCAGTGTCTCCTTCGGTGGGTTGCCTCTTGACTGCTCCCTGTGGATTGCCAGTGCCGGGGCTGCGGCGGGATCGACCGGGCTGTGGCTATGGATGGGGTCGGGAATGAGCGGCGTGGGTGCACTGCCTCTGAGGTGGCATAGAGGTTGGGAGAGCAAAAAAAAAAAAGAAAGAAGAAAGACACACACACACCCACACCTACACACGCATAGTGTAACATAACAGAATAAGGATTCCTTCTGAGTTGAGTCACGCAGTGTTGTTACAGGCCATTGGGCACACAATGGTAAGGCTTACAAAAAGGAGACTCAGTATATTTAAAGAAATCTGCATCTGTTTTACAGTCATGTGGCCTAGGAGAGCATGTTCCTGCTTCCTTTTTCTTCTCCTCTCCCAACCTTCCAAGAAAGTGCAACAACAACAACAAAAAATGCTGTGATCCCTGCCATCTGGTCCTTTCTAGACATCAATGTTAGCTGCCTCTTCCTCTAGATTAATATCTTTACTTTTTCAATATTTCATTTTTTTTTCAAACTGAAAACTACAGAAGGAGGAGAAGAGAGGGGAAAGAGAAGCAAGATAAGCAGCAGGTGGAAGGAGGGAGGAGGCAAGAAAGTTTCAAATAAAAGGATTTTCGAAAACTGCAGATGATTTTCAGCATTGATGTTTTGACATGTAGCACTGAATGGCACTGTCTCTTGGCATACTGTATCATGCAGTGTATTGCTGCATTTTACTATACTTACCTGGACTGTTACAGTATGCCAAAACACACACACAGAGACGCACACATAAACACACGTGTTTATGTACAAAAAAACGTAAGTGTGCCATGCCCTACCCAACACACTCACACATACAAGCTCCACCACACAACCGCACAGACTTACCATATACAACAACGTTGACAAAAGTACTGTCCTGCCCCTTGTCGTTGCTGAGAGTGAGGGTGTACTTGCCAGCGTCTGATTTCTCGGCTCGTTTACAGATCAACAGTGCCTGATCAGTCTGAGTGTCGAGCTTGATGCGCTCAGTGGCGTGTACTGTAAGACCTCCCTGCACCACACACAGCGGAGGATAGAAATAACACCTGATCTTACACACACACAAAAAAAAACAGAACACACACACACAAAAAATGTTTTAAGTGTCTCTTTCCACAGAGAGGGAAACAAGCAGACTGTTGCAGTGACTCTAACAGTGACGTGGATTCTCCTTAGTTGTTCCTTGCCTTAAACTCCAAAGTTCAAATTGATAAGGATTTCTGCATGTATGACTTCTAAACCTTGCCATATTAAGTCTTTCAGAATAATATCTAACCATGATTCCCCTATGTACCTCTTTGGGGCATGTGTGTGTGTGCGCACGTGTGTGTGTGAATATATGTGCGTGTGTGTGTGTGTGTGTGTGTGTGTGTGTGTGCGTGTGCGCATGTGCAAGTGTGTGTGTATGTGTGAATACCTGCACTTACACTTGGGATCTCGGCATAAAGTTATTTGCATAGAAGCTGATTCTTGCACATTAAACATACCAGGTTGCTGGATTGACATATAAACACATATGTGGATGTTGTTACCTACACAATATTCCATCAGGGTTCATACAGGAAATGCAGCTCAAAATTGCAGACTTTTCCAGACTTTTTCCAGGCCAAGACCTGCATTTTCTATACCTCTTTCAAGACTTCGTTCATAATGCAATGTCTTAAAGTGATGTAATAAAGCCAAAGCGCACTGAAGAAACACTTTCCCACCTTGGAACACAAACAAGCAGCTATGGCAGAAATGGCCGGAAGACCTGGACGTTGATAAGATCTTGATGTAGCGGAAGTAACTCAGAAGTAATTTGATGGCAAAAGTGAAAGTATGCAATCACAAATTATCATGTTTGAGGGCAACAAATAATTTTTTTGCATTAAAAATGCTAAATGATGCTGAAAATCAAAGCAACCATGCATAATATCAAGCAATTGTGCTTGATTCTTCAAGTTCCAGGCTATTCCAGGCCATAGCACGATTATCCAGACTTTTCCAGGGCCTGGAAAAATGGACTTCAAATTTGCACACTTTTCCAGACTTTTTAATCAAGACCTGTATGAACCCTGTCTATGCCCTAAATCCAAAAAAAGAAAAAAAACCAAAACCCCAACAAACAAACACACAACAATACGCTGACACAAAATGTTTATGAGCCCACTTAAGTATCCAAGGCAAACACATACAAACAAATGTTATCCAATGCTAGTAATGTGACAGACAGCAGGTAATGGACTCACCAGGTTCCAGGTAGCGGAGGGAGTGGGGTTGGCAGAGAATGGAATGGAAATCTTGAACTCTTCCCCAACTTTAGTCTTTATGTCTTTGGCTGTCCCCATGATGTCACGGTTGATCTTCGGCGCCACTGACAGGCAGTCACAATAACATTATTACTTCTGTGTACATTTGCGGTCATTGTGTATATGTATGAACACATACGCTACCTGAAGTAAATTCACATATGCTGACAGATATATATGACTGACAGCTCAAAGACAGTCCTATAAATTCTCATGACTCAGTCAGTATTCATTACAAATTCTTCATATTCAATCCAACGTCTCAGTATTCACTCCAGTGTCTTCATATTTACTCCAATGCATTATTGTTCAATCCCATGGCCTAATGATCATTCCAGTGTCTCAGTGTTGAATCAAATGTCTCAGCGTTCTGTGCAATTTCGCTGTGTTTAATCCAGAGTCCTGGTTTTCAGTCCAATGTTGTAGTGTTTCAGTCCAATGTTGTGTTCAGTCCAATGTTGTGGTGTTCAGTCCAATGTCATGCTGTTCAGTCCAATGTCTCAATGTTCAGTCCAATGTCTCAGTGTTCGGTCAAATGTCTAAATGTTCAGTCCAATGTCTCAATGTCCAATCCAATGTCTCAATGTTTAATCCAATGTCTCAGTGTTTGGGTCCAGTGTCTCAGTGTTCAATCCAGTGTCTCAGTATTCAATCCAATATCTAAGCATTCAGTCAGAATGTCTTGATGCTCATTTAAGTGTCAAGTTCAATGTCTAAATGTTCATTCTAATGCTGTGTCCAATCCAGTGTCTCATGTCCTATTTGTATTCAATCCAATGTCACAGTCTAATCCAGCGTCTCAGTGTGCTGTCCAATGTCTCAGAGATCAATGTAACATAACCATTTCTCACCTGGTGGCGGTGCTGCCTTAATGGCAGCAGTGGCCTCACTGAAATCACCAATGCCAGCAGCGTTGACAGCTGCCACGCGGAACTCATAGTCTTTTCCTTCCATCAGCCCCTTCACAGTGTACTCATTGTCTGGGATCTCCTGAACACACGCTCTGCCCACACAATACAGTGAACACATCAGCACAATGCGGCAACACACTTCAACAAGATACTCTGGGACTGTAGCAGCCTTGAGTATGTAATGGTGACAAGCTTTACTCCAAGACCGTTCATGCTGAATCAAGTGAACTTCAAAAAGTCATATGTTAGTAATGCATTAGTTTCTGGATCACACACACACACACGCACACATACACACACACACACACACACACACACACATATCAAACAAAAATATGATCTACAGTAACTCTTAACTGTCAGAAAATCTGACAGTACAAAGCCATCCTGATATTCACACGTGACACAAAACCGGCATACTCTCCACTCACTTTGTCCAGCGTTTGTCTCCCTTCTCCCTCTTTTCCAAGATGTAGCCA
>JADBJO010012655.1:50000-52500 GCA_016801955.1 Conus betulinus | reverse complement strand
TCATCATCATCATCATCATCATCATCTTCATCTTCATCACCATCCACCACTGCCATTACCATTATTAATCACCATCATCATCAATCATTGTCATAACATCATCTACATCTCATCGTCATCGTCGTCGTCATCATCATCATCATTAGCGTCGTCGTCGTCGTCGTCATCATCATCATCATCATCATCATCTCATGAATATTGGCGCAAGATGACCACGTCAGACCCATGGGTGGTCCACAGGAAGCTCCACTGCTGTCTCCGTACATTCAGTCAAACGCAGGAGGATAGAGAGGACTGCTGTTGGATGTAGTCTTGTGCATGCAACGGCTCTAACGATCATCCGGACCGCCCAAACTGACTTGTTTTGGTTTTAGCATTCCTGCAGTATATTGTCCTGTAGTCCGTCCACGGAACCGAAGTCGTCCATCCATCGGGGACGCCTGTTGGTCATTTGGGAACAGACCATCACTCGTTTTGATTATAGACATTGTAGATTTCTGATGTTCTTTAAGGGTCTTTTGGTTTCGTCCCGACGGTGTTTTGGAAGCACGATATAATAAAAGCGGTAAATCACTCTTACTATAATCTCTCTCTCTCTCTCTCTCTCTCTCTCTCTCTCTCTCTCTCTCTCTCCTCTCTTCTGTATGTATATATGAGTATGTCGTAGGCACGTATATACATGTGTGTATATACTATATATATATATATATATATATATATATATATATATGTGTGTGTGTGTGTGTGTGTGTGTGTGTGTGTGTGTGTAGATGGATGTGTGATGTATGTATAGTTTATTCTTTGTATTTGTCAAGATGGGCAGGTTTGAATTTGACGTGAAACTGTACCTACATATATACAATGTTTATAGTTGTGTTAAAGTTAGTCGCTATACTGTCTTAGATATTTTTCAAGGGAGAATACGTCCCCCATGTCATGATGGCTGTGTACTGCTTTTGACATTAAAATATCAAGGAGTCAGTGAGTCTCTCTCTCTCCCTCCCTCTCTAACACACACACGCCACACCGACAGACGACACACACACACACACTTGCCGAGAGAGCAGATAGACGGGTGGGGGTGAGAGAGAGAGAGGTGGGGGTGAGAGGGGGGGGAGGGGGGGGGGGTGGAGAGAGCAGAGGGGGTGGGCGAGCAGCGCACTGTTTTCCACGAGCGCAACGCCACCCCACCTCACCCATATACATAAAGCCATCCCCCCCTTTCCACACCCACACACCTACCCCTTGCCACACCACCACACACACACACACACACACACACACATACACACTACATACATACGCGCTCACACACATGTGCGCGCTCACACACACACACCACACACACACACACACTACCACCGCTAAAAACCAGACCAGCCAGCGAACACACAAAAAGTGAACGAACTTTTTTCCTTTACTCCCAGAAAAATTTAGCCAGAAATGACCAACCACCCTGGGCGAGTGAGTGAGGGTGGTGGAGGATTTGGACCGGTAAGGGGGATGGGTGACCCGGGCACTGGCTGGTGGAGTTCAGCCTATGACAGGCTGTGTGTGTGACAAAATGCAGAGTGACAGGGCGCTGGGGGGCGCTCTCTGGGGGTGGGGTCAGCCACGCAAGGGACAGTGCGGGTAGGAGAGGCAGTTCTTAGACCCCCACCCCGAACCCCAAGTCCTTCCGCCCCCGTCCCCCCCCCCCTTCCCCCCCTCCCTCCCCCCTCCAATGATGGGCCGGACAGATTTTCCCGCCAGCTGCTTTTTGTGGGAGGGTGGGGGTGTGATGTGGGTTGGATGGATGGTGGGTCTGGGGGTGGCTGGTGGGGAGGGGGGGAGGGGAGTTTAGAGGGGGACGGTGATGGGGGTGAGGAATAGTCGGGGCTGGGGTGGGAAGTAGTGGGTTTGCAGGTTGGGTGGGGATGGGGTGGGGTGGGGGGTATGGTTGGTGTGGTGGTAAGAGAATGAGAGAATGATGACAAGGTGTGGAGGACTAGCACGCGCGGCACGTCACACACTCATAGATGGCGCAAAGCGCACAACACCCTCACGGACACACAAACCGGACACAGACACACACCCCACACACACACAACACACACACACACACACAAGCGGAAGAGAAGGGAGAACACGGACACACAGATGACACACACCCACACACACACACCACACACAGCCGGGGACAAGGGGCGAGATATAGAGAAAGATAGAGAGAGAGAGAGAGGAGAGAGGAGAGAGAGAGAGTTTTATGGGGTGGGTGTTAAAAGGTATAGTTATCACCACATAACTACAACACAGACACTAACAGACGGTGAGAACTAGCATCCAACGCTGTCACCGCTATAACCATTCACTCCACATTCCGGGATGAAAAAGATTGGAGGGTGTGGCAGAATGGGTGGTCGTAGATAACAGAAGACGCAAAAAGACGGAGATACAAACAAAACCAGAGACACGAACGAGATACACAGAAACAGAGACAAAGACACCTACGACAAGCAAA
>JADBJO010012655.1:45000-47500 GCA_016801955.1 Conus betulinus | reverse complement strand
TAACTGCTGTGCGCCAGCGCGTGCGCAGGTGCGGCGTATGCGTGAGCACGTTTGCCCATGATGACCAAAGCGTGCGCGGCTTTGATGACCAGACCAGTCCAACAAATCCCCACCCTCAACAGGGGGGCCATTGCGCGGAAAGGACAGAGAGAGAGGGAGAGAGAGAGAGAGAGAGAGAGAGAGAGAGAGAGAGAGAGAGGGAGACAGAGAGAGAGAGAGAGAGAGAGAGAGAGAAGAGAAAAGAGGGCAATGGCAGGCATTGTCATGGAAATGTCGTTTGTGGCCACAGCCTCCTCTGTCCTGTCACTGACCATCATGCGCTTCCTGGGGTCTCATCCAAGACTACAGAATCACAAACACGTCGACCTTCCCCCACCCCCGCCCCCGTCACCCCCCCCCCCCCCTCTTCGCCTTACCCCCACCCCTCTCCACACTTCCCACACTTCCAGGGGCGAAACAAAAACCCCGTCATCCCTCCTATCATACTTAAACGCTCGAGAAAAAAAAAGCGGGGTGGGTTGGGGATGGGGGGGGGGGGGGATGGGTGGAGGGGGGGGGAGGGGAGGAGAATCGGCAGCAGGAGAATTTCTATCAAAGTATCTGTTGTGCTCTTTGTTGCGTACGGAAGGAAGGGGGGAGGAGGGGGGATGGGGTGGGGGGGGGGGGGGGGAGAGAGACGAGAGATGGCAGCAGGAGAATTCCCTGTCAAAGCATCTGTTGTGCTCTTTGTTGCGTATGGAGGGGGTGGGGGTGGGGGTGGGGGGAGGGGGGCGAGAGATGGCAGCAGGAGAATTCCTGTCAAAGGTTTCTTTTTCTTCTTTTGCCTTAACTAGGCTGACCCTGGAGAAAGGTCCAGTGACGGTGAGGAAAGACCCACTGACCACAGGGAAAGTCCTGTTGACAGTGGGAAAAGACTACAACTTTTGGATTCTCTCTTGAGAGGGCACATAGACCCGTATGGCGAAAGCTTGGCTGTGTGTCTGGAGTGGCACTGTCTTCATCTGTCCGTGGGCAGGGGTGGTTGGGTCTGTGGGGTGTGTGCTCGACAGCTGGAGGGTGGTGTTTTTTTTTTTTCGCCGGTGGGCTCTGCAGTCATGAAATACGGGCTGGAACACCCATGGGGACGCTACTTTAAGGCTGTTATGAGTTGCATCCTGTAGTCTGATTTACCTCTGTTCTGGAGCAGTTATGTCCCTTGATATCTTAATGGAGTGTCCTGCGCGTGCCTGTACCATCGTCAACACAGCGCAGGCCTCCAAGGGTGGTACAGGACTGCTCTAAAGGCAGGTGAAGACAGTGCTTCTCTGGTCCTCCCCAGCACCCTCGGGTGTTTTCTTTTTCTTCTTTTGCCTTAACTAGGCTGACCCTGGAGAGAAAGGTCCAGTGACGGTGAGGAAAGACCCACTGACCACAGGGAAAGTCCTGTTGACAGTGGGAAAGACTACAACTTTGGATTCTCTCTTGAGGGCACATAAGACCGTATGGCGAAAGCTTGGCTGTGTCTGGAGTGGCACTGTCTTCATCTGTCCGTGGGCAGGGTGGTTGGGTCTGTGGGTGTGCTCGACAGCTGGAGGGTGGTGTTTTTTCGCTGGTGGGCTCTGCAGTCATGAAATACGGGCTGGTACACCCATGGGGACGCTACTTTTAAGGCTGTTATGAGTTGCATCCTGTAGTCTGATTTACCTCTGTTCAGGAGCAGTTATGTCCCTTGATATCTTAATGTTTAAAAAAAAACAACATGTTCAAAGCTCCTTGTATAAAGTTCTTTATAACGCTTCACAAAATAACAAGATATGATAGTGCCATGCCTCCACACACACCATAACAGAACGCCACACAAAATGAAATGTACTCTAGTGAATGAAACTAAACAGACGAGTGAATTTTCAACGGACATACCTTCTTCTGACGTCATAACTAATAGGGAAAAAAAAATCAAAATCTTTTCTCCCAGACGAAAGTCGATAGGAGAAATGAATGATGACGCCAGCAAACTCACCCGGTGTAACATTCTGAAATCACCCCCCATGCCAAAATCATTCCCCAGCTGATGAGAAATGGTCTTGTCCAGACACCGCCCCTCTCCTACCCCCACTCTCTCCCGGGGAATTACCTCGCTCAACTCTATCCCACCCCCCACCCCCAACTCCCCACTTTTGCTCCAAAGTCGCTCCCTTCCTTCAAAATTCTCAGAATCCTAAACGACAAAACAACATTTAAAGAAAGAAAAAAAAAAAAAAAAAGAAGATACACCCGAAGGTGCGGGTGGGACCCAGAGATGTACTGTCCTCAACTGCCGAACAAACCAGCTGGGAGCAATCCTGCACCCCCACACATAAGCTCAAGACCACGCACAGGACATTCCATTAAGACGTCGAGGGACGCAATTTGCTCCTTGACAGACCCCATTGTGTAATGGCCACTGGATGTGATATGACAGAACCTCCACGGGACCGAGCGTTCCCGTGGATGTGCCAGCCCATATTTCATGTCTGCAGAG